>JAPQWV010000784.1:0-227000 GCA_027422505.1 Craterostigma plantagineum
CCTCGTTGTGATCGTTGGGAAGTGTAGAATCAATCTGGAAAATTCGGTATTGATCTAAAATCATTTCGGTTGTCAAACTGTCAAAAGACGGCAGACTGCCGTTTTAGTCGAATTGATAATTTCGAACCACTGATTTGATTTTATGAAAAATATCAAACGACATTGGGATGATTCGAAAGACCCCTCGTTGTGATTGTCGGGAAGTGTAGAATGAATCTGGAAAATTTGGTATCAATCGGAAATCGTTTCGATCGCCGAATAGTCGAAACACTGTCGGCTGCCGCTTTGTTGGAACTAGTTTGGAATGAAATTATTAATTCGAATAAATTTGTAATAAATTCGAACTTGAGAAGTTCGAATTAGACGTGGTCTCCTGATGCTCAGGGTAACATCTTGGCCCTCGGGAGAAGCTGAAGGGCGCTAGGTCGAATTTAGATGTTGAAAATCGAAAATTCGGCACCATACGCCGCTCGGTTCAAAATGCGCTTCCGCTATCGCCACGTTGCGCTGTTCGGGGACCGGCAACGATTAATCGGGCCTACCCCAACAGATACTTGCTATAATTTCCCTTGAAATCTAGCACGCATGCCCGTAGCATATGTTCGAGGGATTGTTCGTTCAGACTGCCCGTCGGTTTGAGGATGATATGCAGTAATGATCAAGAGCTTAGTTCCCGCTGTTTTTGTAAGGTTTGCCAAAAGTTCGATAAGAATCTCGAATCTCGACCCGAGATGATAGAGGCCGAAATTCCATGTAGTCGGATAATTTCCTGAATATACAATTCATCGTAGCGTTTCATGGAAAACGTAGAACTGATTGGGAGGAAACGGGCTGATTTAGTTAGGCGATCAACAATCACCCGAATAGCATCGTGGCCTTTCGTCATTTTGGATAAACCAACGACGAAATCCATTTGTGATATGATCCCATTTCCATCTGGGATTGGTAGGGGTTGTGGAGTTCCAGTGGGTCCCTGGTGTTCTGCTTAATCAATTGGCAGGTCAAACATCGATTCACGAATGTGGAGTTGTCTTTCTTCATTCCTGGCCAACAATATGTTATTCGCTTGATACATCTTTGTAGCTCTTGGGTGTACTGAGTTATGTGGTGGCGTGTGCTTCCCTCATTTCGTCTGTCGTAATTCTTCGTCGACAGGCACATAAAGACGGTCCTTGTATAATAACGCTACACCTCTCGTATTTTAAATTCTTTGGGTAGCGTATCCTTTATTTTTAGGTAGAGTTCGTCTTCTTCTTGCATCTTCTTGATCCGTTCTAGCAGCGTGGGTTGAAGAGTTAACGCTGCTAGTCTTGCCTCAACTCGCCTAAACTGACTACCTCTATTCCAAGCTGATGTAATTCTCCATTCACCGCTTTTCGACTTAGCGTATCTGCAACAATGTTTGCCTTGCCCGGATGATAGCTGATCATGCAATCGTTGTCTTTTACTAGCTCTAGCCATCGTTGCTGTCGCATATTCAATTCCTTCTGCGTGAAGAGATACTTCAAACTCTTATGGTCTGTGAACATTTCACATTTCTCTCCCTACAGGTAATATCTCCAAATCTTCAAGGCGAAGACCAATGCTGTTAATTCCAAGTCGTGGGTCGGGTAGTTCTTCTTGTATTTCTTTAGCTGTCGTGAAGCATAGCAAGCCATCAGCTTTCCGTTCTACATTAGTACGCATCTAAGCCATTCTTCGAAGCATCACTGTATACTGAGAGTCCTTCTGTTCCCGACGATATTGTTAAAATCGGGGCAGATGTAAGACGTTTCTTCAGTTCCTGGAAGCTTTGCTCGCACGCTTCTGTCCACTTGAAGGGCACGGTCTTTCTGGTCAAATTCATCAGAGCGGAAGCAATACTAGAGAAATCAGCTATGAATTTGCGGTAGTATCCCGTGGTCCGAGGAAACTCCGAACTTCGGTAGGAGTAGTAGGATGTGTCAATTGTTTACAGCTTCAATTTTACTGGGGTCCAGGGAGATTCCATTCCCAGAAATCACGTATCCCAAGAAGGCTACTTGCTCAAGCCAAAATTCACATTTATTGAATTTGGCGTAGAGCTGTTTCTCCCGCCGAATTCCTAAGACGGTTCGTAGATGACTTTCGTGTTCGTCTCTCGTCTTAGAATAGATTAGAATATCATCAATAAAGACGATAACGAACCGATCGAGGTAGTCTTTAAGTATTCGGTTTATAAGATCCATAAAAGTGGCTGGGGAATTTGTCAGTCCAAAAGGCATGATAAAAAATTCGTAATGGTCGTACCTCGTACTGAATGCAGTTTAGGAACATCTATCTCCCTTATTTTCAACTGATGGTATCCCGAACGGAGGTCAATTTTCGAGCATACCGTTGCTCCTTCTAGCTGATCAAATAGATCATCGATCCTCGGCAAGGGGTATTTATTCTTGATCGTGATCCTATTCAATTTTCTGTAGTCTATGCACAGTCTCATCGACCCATCCTTATTTCGTAAAAATAGCACTAGTGCTCCCCATGGCGAAAAGCTAGGCTGGATGAATACTTTCTGCAATCAGTCTTCCAGCTGTTCCTTTAACTCTTTCAGTTCGTTTGGCACTAGACGAGAAGGAGCTTTAGAGATTGGGCAGACTCCGGTACTAAATCTATTGTGAACTGTATTTCTCGATCTGGGGATAACCCCCGGAGATCATCGAGAAATACATCGGCGTATTCGTTGACCATTGGCACATCTTTCGGTTCTGGCCTAGGTAAATTCTCTGCCTTCATCGCGTATACGAGGAAAGACTCACAACCTGACCACAAAAGTCGTTGAGCCTTTAGAGCTGATATTCTTGAAATATAATTCGGATTTATTTTACCCGAAAAAGTGAATACTTCCTCTTTGGGCAACTAGGATTTAAGGACCTTCTTATTGCAACCTATGGTGGTCCCCTATCTTAAAAGCCAATACATCCCGAAGATGACATCGTAGTCGTTCATCGGGATTAGAATTAGGTCGACGCTCAGATTCCTACCTTCAATACTCATGGAACATCCTTCCAACACTTGGTTGGTACGAGTTGTATCACCGTGCGGTAAAGTAACCACATAATTACACTCGGATAAGATAGGAGATATTCCTACCTTTGCTACGTATTTGGCCGACACAAATGAATGTGTGGCTCAAGAGTTTGTCAACACAGAAGTGGGCATATCATAAATAATCAATGTCGTCACTACGGATGGATTGGCTTTGGCTTCTTCGTTGGTCAGTGTAAAAACTAGAGCCGGTACAGGCGGAGGTCGAACCGGCGGTTGGATTGGGTTCTGGGATAAAGGAGCATCACATTTCCCTTATTTTCTTGGCCCTTGCTAAAGAATTGAAGCTTACGATCACTCCCTGTTCCTTGATGGTTCTCCTTCCTTCTCTTTGACTTTGAGCCTCAAATTTACGTAATTAAGCAAATCTCTAG
Source organism: Craterostigma plantagineum (assembly GCA_027422505.1). NCBI lineage: Eukaryota > Viridiplantae > Streptophyta > Magnoliopsida > Lamiales > Linderniaceae > Craterostigma > Craterostigma plantagineum. The sequence continues at coordinate 3,438 of JAPQWV010000784.1, forward strand.
CAAGAATGGCACATAGTGAACGAAGAAGAGCATCCTCATACCCAAAAATTAGCAACGGTCAACGAAATTCCCAATTCGAACTAAATTGGGTAAAAATCATACCTTGTGATCTTAATCGAGTTAATGTAGAATGTGTTGGTTTTGGTGGGTTCGCCGGAGTTGAGACGGAGGAGTCGTGATGATCCCTTCCTTCCAGCACTTGTTGCGGGCCTGCCAAATATGGTAGACCAAGGAGGCCAGAACATGACGGTAATTCGCCGAAATAAGATGGTGTCCCCGCCATTTCTTTGAAGCCCACGCCCTCGGCCCAATCCCTATACGGCCAACACCGTCGAATACGTCACCTAAGCAGTCGAAAACACTCGCGAGAGAACCGACAATCGAAGAACAGGTGTTGAGCCGTCTCATATCGAAGGACGTCGCATAGAACACAAGCGGGGGTGCCCGCTCGCTGAGCCACCCATGGCTTATCCCTCGTAGAAAAGCGATCGCATATACTCAGCCAAAGGATAATCTCATGTCTCGGGACCTTTAGAGGTCCCCCAAACAAGGCCGACCAAGGTACCAGCTGACGACGAAAGCGCAGTGCTTTCCTAATCAGCCGTGCAGATGCACAGCCATCGGTCGCCCCCTTCCATAATATCCTATCTCGCATGGTTGGGTCAGCAGATGGAAGATGTCGACTAAAGTCAATGTATTCGGCTGTCATCCTTCCCGGCCAGTTCCAACCATGGGCATCTATGACAGCACTCAATCGGGTCCCCACTGGAAGCCCCATTGCTATCGGGCCTCGCGGGTAGCGGTCCAGTAGTGGCGCTTCCTGCAGCCAGGGGTCCTCCCACAACCATATCGTCGAGCCATCGCCAATCCTAAAAGAGACAAGCGGGAGGACGACCGACCTCAGCTGCATAAGCTCCTCCAGCTCCATGACGTATTGGCCGAAACAGGGGCGACCCAGATGGATCTCGCCCGGAGGCGTGTATTGTATAACCAATCCACCCATACAGAGTCTGGCGTTCGACTGATCACCCTCCATAGAAGCTGTACGAGTAACGACCTGTTATCGCGTGAAGAAGTATGAAATTTCAAAATTTCGTCACTTTCTCTCTCTAACTTCTCTCTGAAGAGTTCTAATTTTGCCCTCTTTTTAACCAAATTTCGCAAGTGTCACGGTCATGAAACATAAGTTTCTGGCCGCGACACACGGCAGCGAGTGTCTCTGTCCCCAGTCACGGTCCTGACGTACAAGCCGCTGGCCGTGACACTGTCGAATTTTGTTTTCCTTTTTTGGCCCGTATGTGTCAGGGTCGTGAAGTTTAAGCTTCTGGCCGTGACGTGAAGCAGTATGTGCCACTGGGTTACGTCACGGCTGTGAAGCATATGCTTCTGGCCTTGACTTGAGGCAGAATGTTCGATACGATCTCGCTCGCTGTCACAGTCGTGATGGCTTAAGCCGTTGGCCGTGACAAGGGACGGTGTGAGTGAGTTGGGACGTCACGGCCGTGAGTCCTTAAGGACAAGGCCGTGAACACTTTTTTTTACTATGCTAATGTCTAAAACATAAACGAAAATACCTGGATTGCCCCCAAAGAAGCGCTTACGTTACCGTCTTTAGCCGGACGTCTTTTCGTTCACTCAAGTCTGGAAGTCCAGGTATAGTAGCACTTCTTTTCCGCTCACGTCTTCCTCACCTGCGTGATAGTGCTTCAACCTGTGGCCGTTCACCTTGAAAGTACCCCGCTTCATACCTGAAATCTCAACAGTATCATAAGGGAAAAAATGGGTAACAGTGAAGTCCCGACCAACGTGATCTAAGTTTGCCGGGAAAGAGCCTAAGTCGAGAGTTAAAGAGGAGGACTTGGTCCCCTTCTTGAAACTCTCGTCTTTGCCTAATATTTTATCATGGTAAGCTTTTGAGCGTTCCTTATACATTTAAGCATTATCATAAGCGGATAGCTGCCACTCATCTAACTCATTGATTTGGAGTTGCCGCTTTCCGTTGGCGTCTCCTAAATCAAGATTCAAGGACTTGATCGCCCAATAGCCTTATGCTCGATTTCTACGGGGAGGTGGCACACCTTCCCGGAGACCAATCTATAAGCCCAAAGTGCATCATTCAACTTATTTGCCCACTCTCTAGAGAGATCCCTTCCATGGTCTTTTCTAAGATGCGTTTCAGTTCACGATTTACTACCTCGACCTGACCGCTAGCTTGGGGGTGGTACGGGATGGATAGGCTGTGTGTAACACCATATAGTTCTAACGTGCGTGCAAACTGGGTGTTACAGAAATGTGCACCCCTATCGCTAATAATGCATCTAGGTGCCGCAAAGCGTGAAAATAGTGCACGTAAAAATTTAACGACTACCCTAGCATCGTTCGTGGGTAAGGCTTGCGCCTCGGCGCACTTGGACACATAATCGACAGCAACTAGAATGTACATATTATTATACGAGCTAGGAAATGGACCCATGAAATCTATACCCCATACGACAAATATCTCACAAACTAGAATAAAGTTCTGGGGCATTTCGTCGCATTTCGAGAGACTACCTGCGCGTTGACACTGATCACAAGTGTCAACGTACTTTTGGGCGTCCTTGAAAATCGTGGGCCAGTAGAATTCGCTTTCCAACACCTTCTGAGCGGTTCTGTTGGTTGTGTAATACCCTCCGATCGGTCCGTTGTGGCAGTGCCTAAGGATGCCTAAGGTGACGCATCGACATATCACCTGGTCCGCGCATCGCCTGAAAAGATACGGGTCTTCCCAAAAGTAATACCTCAAGTCAGAAAATAATTTCTTCTAGTGTACTCCTTTGATAGGACCCTCGCAACAAGATAGTTAGCGAAATCTGGAAACCACGGGGTATCGTCACCACTTTATCGAGTATAAATGCTCGTCTGGGAATCTGTCTTGTATAGCCCTTCCGTCCTTGTGGTATATTTTACTCCTCTAGTCGAGAGAGGTGAGTTGCCGTCAAATTTTCTGCACCCTCCTCGTCTCGGATCTCTATGTCGAACTCTTGAAGTAGGAGGATCCACCTGATCAGCCGGGGCTTGTCATCCGGCTTTGCTAACAAATACTTAACGGGAGTGGTCAGTAAAAACAATAACTTTTGATAGGATAAGGTATGACCTGAATTTATCAAAGGCGAACACGGTGGCTAACAACTCCTTTTCAGTGGTCGTGTAATTGGCTTGGGCTGCATCTAGCGTTTTACTCGCGTAGTAAATCAGCTTGAAACGGTTGTCCTTGCGCTGTCCTAACACGGCTCCAACTGCATAATCACTAGTATCGCACATTAGTTCAAAGGGCAGCCCCCAGTTGGGGGCGACCATAATAGGTGCTGCGGTAAGTCGCTCCGTAAGCAGATTAAAAGCGTGCAGACATTCATCATTAAATTCAAATGGAGCATCTTTTTCTAGCGATCTTAGAAAAATCCTCAATAAACCTATGATAAAACTCAACGTGTCCTAGAAAACTCCTAATCGAACTCATGTCGAGGGGACAGGTAATTTTTCTGTAGTCTCTAACTTAGCTCGGTCTACTTCGATTCCCTTAGAAGAGATCTTATGGCCCAGAGCCCTCTCGAACCATGAAATGACACTTTTCCCAATTAAGTGCCAGTTCGTTTCTTCGCATCGTGCGAGTACGAGCTTCAAATTAGATAAGCATACCTCAAACGACGAACCAAACACAGAAAAATCGTCCGTAAATACCTCCATTACATCACCTACCAGTTCATCGAATATGGCCATCATGCATCGCTGGAAGGTGACTGGGGCATTGCAAAGACCGAATGGCATCCTTCGGTACGCGAACGTCCCGAACGGGCAACTGAAGGTGGTCTTCTCCTGGTCCTCTGGCGCTATAGGGATCTGCAGATATTCTAACAAACATCAAGAAAGTAATAAAATGAGTGACCGGCTAACTTTCTAACATCTGATCAATAAAAGGTAGGCGAAAATAGTCCTTTCGCGTGGCGTCATTCAACTTCCTGCAATCGATACAAACGCGCCACCCAGTCACGGTCCTCGTCGCAATCAACTCGTTCTTGTTGTTAGTGACGACCGTCATGCCTCCCTTCTTTTGGACCACTTGGATCGTGTAGACCCACGCACTGTCTGAAATGGGATAGATCATCCCCGCGTCTAGCAACTTGATCACCTCCTTCTTAACGATGTCCTTCATATTGGGATTGAGGCGCCTTTGACGTTGAGCGATCGGCTTGAAATCGTCCTCCATGAGGATCTTGTGCACACAGTAGCTCGGGTTGATACCTCTTATGTCTGATATCTTCCACACCAAGGCCTTTTTGTGTGCCTTCAACACGTCCAAGAGCTGTCCCTTCTGTCCATCATCGAGGCTCGATGAGATGATGACTGCTAGCCCTCTGTTGCTGCCTAGAAACACGTATTCGAGGTGGTCGGGCAGCGAATTCAATTCCAGGACCGGTGGCTCCTCGACTGAGCTCTTTTCCTTGTCTTCATCGCTGCTCTCGTCGATGGCTATGATGGGATCGTCGACCTCCTCCCTACACTCATCGATTGCCATAATCATGTGCATGTCCTGCTCGCCGACCTGTGACAGACCTTGCATGGAAAAAGAGAAAATTGTGCTCAAAGACGTCTAAGAAATAGAATCCTCTCACAACGTGAGTTAAAAAACCCTAGAGAGAGAATAGAGCATTTTTTTCGAAAATTTGAAATTCTTGGTGGGTTTCACGGCTGATCGCCGCCGTCACCGGCTTGCCACATCTGCCGGCCGATGATCAGTGACCTCTTACGCATCCTCTTAGCGTAGGGAAGGGGTCTGTTTCATTGTGTATTGGGGCGACTTAGGTTTTGCGTGATTTAGCCATGACGTCTGAATCTGACGGCGCGCCGAGCATCTTACCACCGGCGAGCACGTCAGGGATGGTTCCTCTGACTACGACGGCCATGGATGGGATAGGGATGAATCGGCACATGGGACCATCGTCTCAGAGGGCAGATTCTCGGGGTCTGGCGGATGGGCTCACCGATACTGCATATGCCAAATCTTGAAGCTCTGACGGCGGCTTATCCGGCGTTTGTAACAGCTTTCGACGCCGAGAAATTTAGGGCTTTATCGGGCCGTGTTCGTGGGCCGCGTGAATCTGATGGCACACTTGCTAAGGTGTCATCGTTCCCGGCCGGATTGTGCGGGGGTGGCGAGAGAGGCGCTGAGCGCCAAGGTCTTGATCATCGTGCATCGTTGAAGCATCCGACTAGGAGTTGGGGAATTTTTATGGTGCCGGGAAACACCGTGTGAAATCCACGTGCTGAGGGACGATCGCCGTGGGGACGGCCGGGCACCCCGCCGCCAGATAAAAGGGTGTTGGAGAAGGTGTGGGCAGAGGAGGAAGTCGACGAGGCAATCGGGGCTGACATAGATCCGATTGTGGGGAGTGCGATATCACCACCTAGGGTTTCCACGGACCTTAACATGGCAAACAGAATGGCTCCTCCGCATGTGCAGTCCCGATCGACGGCGGCCCATCAGGAGTCGAGTATGGGGGGATCAACTGACAAAGCTGATGATGGGACTGAGAAGCATAAGTTGATGGCAGCTACAGGTTATGGGAAAGTGCTTCCGCGACGCGGCTCGGTGTTCTCGCGCATTGGACCCGGGTTGAAGGTGGCAGATGGGCAGGCCAAGGCTGTGTCGTTTACGGCCGCCGTCCAAGGGGGAGGGCAGAAAACTGAACCGACGAAAACTATGGCCCTCTCATATACGGCCCCGACCGTCGTTAACGGGGTGGCTAGGGTGCGCGCACCGCTGGAGGTGGCACGCTGAGGATGTGATCGATGGAAGAATACTCTGGTGGGCTATTTCCTTGGACGGAAACCTTACTTTCCCTTTGTCGAGCGGCATTTCAGATCCATTTGGAAGGGCCTCGTGGAGATACGAACTACAACAAATGGCTTCTTTTTGTTTCGATTTGAATCGGTGGAAGCCAGGACGACGGTCTTAGAGGGGGGCCCATGGCTCATGCAAAGCCAACCTTTATTCCTGGAACCTTGGCGTCCCCGCATGTCGTTTGAGCAAAAAGAGGTGGTTGAGTTACCATTGTGGGTTAAGCTATGGAATGTTCCGTGTGAGCTTTGTACGCAAGAAAGCTTTGGGCTTGTAGCAAGTGCGGTTGGTCGTCCGTCGTATGCGGACAGCATCACGGCTACTGGGGAGCGTATTGACTATGCCCGTATTTGCATCATGAAACCGCTAGCTGAGCCATTTGCTGATTCTTTTGAGGTTATCCTTCAAGGAGAGGATGGGGAGGAAGATGTGACTGTACCAATACGGATAGAGTACGAGTGGAAGCCATCTAAGTGTCCTCATTGTACCTCGTGGGCACATGGGGCAGCCCACTGCCCTCAACGACCGAGCACGTCGACGGGGCCCCCTCGGCGGCCTTCCACCGAGGACAAACATGGGGAAAGGTCTGGGGGCCAGCTTCGCCCGATGGGGTTGCCACGAACTCAGACTCGACAAGGTTCGAGGGGTGCCAATAAGGACAGGCATCGTAACGGGAGTCGAGTGACGGATAGGGACGGAGGGCAACGAAGGGCCCTTGATAGACCACAAGATGAATGGCGGCAGGTGGGGGCCAAGGGTAAGGCAGTGCTGGTAAGTCGCGGCTGATGATGAGGGGAAACAGTCTATCGGTGTTGGGCCGGGGAGTGGGAGCACGTCACAGCCACCTGATGGAGGTCGATCACGGTGGATGGCGAGCATAATCGATTTGCGCTACTTCGGGACATGCCTGAAGTCAATGATCACACCTTTAAAACGGGCCCTAAAGTAGATGCAGCCCGCAACGGGGTGCCTTTATGTTAGCGGTGGGATCGTGGAACGTGTGTGGTCTTAATAAACAAGACCACAGGAGGGCGCTGGGGGAGTTGATTACGCGAGAGGGATTATATATGATTGGGTTGATAGAGACGAGAGTTGCGGAGCCTAGTGCTACCTTCATTTCGAATGGTATTCGAGCTCATTGGCATTGGTTTTTCGATTATGCTAATGGACCAGCGTCGCGTATTTGGGTGGGCTGGGATCCATCTGTTTTGACGGTGGTTATCCTTGGGTCTAACTCAGGCTATTCATTGTCGTGTGGAGTCGGCAATTTCGAGGGAGACAGTTTTCGTGTCCTTCGCCTACGGGAAGTCCAGGAGGGAGGAGCGACTGCCATTATGGGATGAGCTGATTAGTGTGTCAGCGGAGCGAGTGGCGGATGCGTGGGTCATTATGGGGGATTTCAATGCTATTTTGCACTCGTCTGAGGGTCGCGGGGGCTCGCCCTCTAGGCATGATATGGAGGATTTTCATGCGTATCTGGTGAGTGCTGACTTGTTGACATTACCTACGATGGGTCAAGTATTCACATGGTACCACAAGCAGCGGGCTGAGGCCTGGGTTTGGCGCCGACTTGATCGTATACTGGGAAACCCCCAATGGTTCGCCCGGTTCACGGACTCACTTTGTAGGTGTGGCCTGCCCGCCACCTCTGATCACTCCCCTGTGCTGTTGGGAGCTACACGTATGCGACAGCATAAGGCGACATATTGATTTGACAACTTGACAAAGGACCCGGCATTCTTGGGCATTGTCCAGAATGTCTGGAACGTTCCTATGCATGGTTCCATATGTTCGCTTTGGTGAGACGGCTCAAGATGTTGAAACCGGCCCTGCAGAGGTTGCGACGACAGAAGGGAGACTTGACGGCGAATGTTACAGAGGCGAAACAATTTCTTGATCTTGCTCAGGACTTCGCATCACGATATCCCAGGGAGGTCGCCTTCTACAACTTGGAGCGGCTATGTAGAGTGCTATATACTAAGGCAGTGGAGGTTGAGCATTCTGCACTGGCACAGCGGGCCAAGCTGGCTTGGCTAAAGGATGGGGACCAGTGCTCGTCCTATTTCTTTCGTAGGCTGGCCATGCAATGAGCAAACTGCATTTGGTCCCTTGAGACGGCAAATGGCGATCTTCTTGAAGAGCCTGAGCAGGTGGAGGGTGAGCTGATCGGGTTCTACAAGGGATTATTGGGCCAATCGGTGCATTCATCGCTGATTAGGATTGCTGATGTGCGAGAGGGGTGACGCGCACGCTTTCCCAGAGGACGCTACTACCATGATTACTGAGGTAACTATCATAGAAGTTCGTGAAGTGCTTTTATCTGATTTGCCTTGTGATCGTCCAACCATCGCTGTTTCCGGCCACAACCTCACGGTGTAGGCCGACCGGTGGGTCTGAATCGCGAGGGAGGGATAATTAGGGAGAGTACTGTGTTTTTGACGGAATTTTGGGGGCTGATTCTGCCTTTTTTGACAGAAATTTTGGGCTAGGGGGGTCACGGCGATGCCATTTGAATCGGATGGAGCGTTGGCAACGGCCCTAGGGGGTCACGGCGATGCCAGGGACGGCGAGTCAAGTGGGGCTGAGGGCATCAACGATGGTGGTGAGTGGTGATCTCATCTGCGATCGTCCGGCGGCTGACATGGAGCGCGCACAGATCGTCAATCATGAGGTGGCTACGGAACGTCCGGCGATGCCAGATCTGGCCGCGCTGTGCGCTGCTTATCCTGATTTTGCATCGTGCTTTGATGGGGTGCGCTTCAACGAATTGATTAATCGGAATAAAGGTCATGGCTCTGATTATGTGGCCCATGGTGGTGGGGTACGGATTGCGGCCAGAAGCGGGAACGATGCTGCAATGGGTGGGGCTCGGATTGCGCCTATGGTTCTGAATAATTCAGCTATACGGACTGGTGGAGGGCCTTTGCCGATCAAGGGGATTCTTTGTCATAATCCGCGCTTACTCCGCCGATCTCAGCGAGGTGAGGTATCGACATGGGCAGATCTGAGGACGACGACCTTGTGGACGAGGAAATAACTGTTGAGAACCACCGTCGGGGGAACTTGGTTGAGAATGATGCACGGCTAATTCAGACCAATCGCGGCAGCTGGCGGTCACAACTACTATGGAGCAGCCGTCGACTATGCCGTCTCTAGTGAGCCCACCACCACCTGCGACGTCGATGATGGGGCTGCTCACATCGGTGATGGGGTTGATGACCCCTGATGGGCCGCCCAGCAGTTGGGTCGGGAATTATTAGGTCCTCTCACGAGCTGTGCCGAATGATGATGGGTTGGGCCGTGATAGGCTCCACCGAAAGGGCCCAGCCGCCTTGGGCCAATGCCACAGACTGCCACTACACCTCCTTACTTGGCAGCCGTTTCGGGATTGGAACGGCAAAATAGGCCTGTGTCTGAAAGGCGTGGAATGAAGTTAGCATACACGCCGCCGTCTATCGTTGAAGGTGTTGGCGAGGCAAGGCCATCGCGAGAGGTGACACGAAGTGGAGTGGCGCGTTGGAAGCACACACTGGTGGGATACTTTTTGGGAAAGAAGCCGTATTTCCCCTTCGTCGAGCGCTATCTACGTTCGATATGGCGGGGGTTGACGGAGGTCCGCTCCACCACTAATGATTTCTTTATGTTTCGGTTTGAGTCGGAGGCGGCATGCGTCGAAATTTCGGAAGGGGGCCCTTGGATGATGCAAGGGCAGCCCTTATTTTTGGAGCCGTGGAAACCTAGGATGTCCTTTGAAAGGAAGGAGGTTGTTGAGATTCCTTTATGGGTGAAACTATGGAATGTCCCAGGCGAGCTTTCGACGCAACAAGGCCTTGGGGTCGTGGCCAGCATGGTGGGCCGCCCGTTGTATGCGGATGGTGTTACGACGAGAGGGGAGAGAATTGATTATGCCCGCATCTGCATCATGAAGACGCTGGCTGACCCATTTGTGGAAGCGTTTAACGTTCGTCTGCCATCGGACGACGAACCCGACGAACTTGTACCTATACGCGTTGAGTACGATTGGCGCCCTTCACAGTGTTCGACATGTGCGTCTTGGGGCCATAGGGAGGCGCAATGCCCTAAGAGATTGGGGAAGGCTGGCCAAACTAGCCTACGAGGACTGGGGTGCTACAGGCCTCGATGGCTGATCTAGATCCGTGAGCTTTGGGTTAGAACTTGAGTCCCGGTGGCTGGTAGATTCCTCAAGGAGGCAACCGACGAATATTCTATTGAAGCTCCATGAGTTGGGCAACGATCACGTTGAACCACCGTGCATACGGTACATTTGAGTGCTTGTTCTCTTTTTGTCAGATCTGTTCTGCTAGATTGTTCCAGATCAGTTGAGCGAAATCGTAATTCCTCGAGAACTCAATTCCGTAAAAGATATAGAGAATGTTGCCGTTGCCTTTGTCGGAGCCGGCGTGCTTTGGCGACAGACACTTATTGATGATTCCAAAAAGTTTCTTCCAAGGATGCGGGATGGCGTTGCTCTGAACTTGTGCGAGCTTGGTGAACGGCGGACGGTATCCGATGTGAAGGAAGTCTTTTTTTTTTTTTTTTTTTTTGGTAACCGGGGAAAGCCGATGGTGAAACCCCGGGACCGACCCACTACCTGCTAAACGGGCCGACCAGGTCAATCGCACATGTCTGGGCCCATGTGGGCAGGCCTGGAGAAATGTCACAGGGTGGAGGTTCGAACCCAGGACCTCTCCCAACATGACTCCAGGCACCTCCCCCTCAACCAGTAGAGCTAAGGGCTCATCGGCGATGTGAAGGAAGTCACGCACCATCTCTGCATTCGTAGGCAGAGGTCGTAGCTGGGGCTGAAAGGTAGGTCCAGGACGAGGCCAAAATCATTCTTACTGAAGCTGATGTGCCTTGTCCCGAGTATCGTGGTGAATCGGTAGGTGCCGTCAACTATGAGACTCTTTATTCTTCCCCAAAACTATTTGAGATAGACCATCGGCACCGAGGCCGTCACTGTGAGCGCATGCCATATCGGGGTGGCCTTGAAGAATGGACATGATTATCTCGTCTGGACACCTAAAGGTGGTCAGGTCGAGTTGAAAGTTGGTGTCCTGAACCTTGAGGTACAGATTCCTATCGTAGATGTGGTTATACGCCGAATAGTGATCTATCTGAAAAAAATTAGAGAAACAAAACATTAGTTCAAAAATATTTAACATTGAGTCGAAAATTGATTTTATCAAACCATAGTAATCTAATATTTAACAGCATGTTTGATGAATCTGTAATTGAAACATGTAATTTGCACATAGGTCATACGAAAGTAATTTATCAATTGGTATTTATTGATCAAATTTTCGAAATTTAAAAATAAAGTCAATAAGCTTCCCTTCCAAAATTATTCTATGTCTTGTATTGTAAAATCAAGCACTATTCACTCCGTTCTATTTATCGCTCGAGAATTGAAAACCTCAATTTAATTGCCTAAGTGCGAAATTGTTACAAAAACAATCTCCGTCCAGTTTGCGATCGAGAAATTTTATTCGTTAGACTCGTGACAGTGTAAAAGACTTAGAAGAATTTAATAAGTGTTGAACGTTATATGTGTTACCGTAGCCGAGAAATTTTACGATCGAGAAAAATTTCCATATAAATTTACGATTGAGAAAATTGATTTCCGCGTAAATTTACGATGGAAAATTTTTTCGTGCATTAATAAAATTTTTGTCGTGAGAGTTATCGAGCTAGAAAATTTTCGATTTTAAAAATAGTTTACGCTGCGAATTTTTACGATCGAGAAAATTGACAGCGAGAAATGAGGTTGCCGAGAAAATTTTTGATCGATCAAAATCATCGCTACGTACTTTTATGATCGAGAAATTTTATCGTCGACAGCTTAATTTTATTGCCGCTAAAATTTACGAAAGAAAGAAAATTGAAATCAAAAGTACTATTTTCGATGGTAAGTTTTGCGCTCATAATACCTTGCACCTATTTTGACTATTCCACTCGTTAATTTTTCGCTCGCATAAAATCTTAATTAGATTTATCGATATTAAGTAGTCTTCGATCTGTGTCAATTATCTCAGCAACTGAGTCAAAAATTCTGCGATCGAAAATACAATGCAAACAGTAACTCAATCGAATCTAAATCTAATTGACACTGTTTGCGATCGATAAAGTTCTTCGACTGCTTTAAACATTCAAAAACCTATTTAAGTCAAAACCCAAAATTTGAATTTAAGTCACAGATTATCGAAAATCTACACTATAAGATTTCTCAAAAACTCCAGAACTATCAAAATTTGCAGATATTAACCCAGATAATCATCTAAACAGGTCTTAATCTCTACGAACAGACATTTCCAGTTTTCATATGCAACACAGACGAGAATTTCCATAAGAATCAAGCGAAAAATCACAGAATATAGGTATTAACGGAGTTTAAAGATTTTGAGTGTCTGTGAAGACGAAAATCTGTGAAGGATTAAGGATTTTGAATGATTTTGGTTTTGTCTTTTTGACATAGGTTTTGCGAACAGACATTTCCAGTTTTCATATGCAACACAGGTTTTGCGATTGAGGGTTTTGGCGTCTATTTAGGTGTTAGGTCCTAAGTTATCAACTCCTATATCCTAAACTTAGAAATCTAAGTCAATCGATTAGAATTATAAAGAATTAGATTTCGATCGAAAACCTTTCGTTGAGAGCTTCGAGAGAGATTTCGAGTAGTGAGAGAATGAATTCTAATTTTCTCTCTCTATAATTAGATTTGCAAGCCTTCCAGATCAATTGACTAAAATTCTCTATTAAGCTCAATGTTTACAAATGTATTTATACAAAACAAACTTGGTATAAATAACATATAAGTCCTAATCTAAGGACAATTACAAGAAACGACCCTAGTTACAAGGACGGCTAATTAAAATCAAAGCACAACTACAGTTAGTATTCTACATTCTCCCCCTTTGTGCTTGATTGTTTTCCGCGCCATTTGTCCTCGTCGGGCATAGTACAACCTGCGCAAGCCCATCGCATGCTCGAAGTTCCTCAAATTCCTCAGCTCCAGTCGCTCTTCGATGTCTTCAAGTAATTCCATCATGAGCGGTTGTTCTCTCACGAACCTATGAAGCTTCAGCATTGTCTCCAGGTTGATCTCTATTCCAACCTTTTCTCTATGTTCCGCCTGATGACCTTGAGCGTCCCATCACAAAACTTGTGAATCTCAGTCTCCAGCATCAGCCTAGTCTTTCGCGATCGAATTGTGATAAGTGATCCTTAAGACTGAGCTGATGTGTACGTGGTTGTTGGGAAGCCCTTCGATCTCAGGTCCTTTCTTGAGCGGAGAGGTCATGTTAACCTTCTTCATGTTGCTCTCCAGAGCCATCTAAAGGTCGTGAGCGGCAAAGTACTTAACTTGGCGCATCATGAATCGGTAGAGTCCGTCGAGGCCTTCTTTCTTGATAAAAGCCTTGAGACCCTTGCACTTCTCCACGTAAAGCTGGTAGAGACGGTACACCTCCGTGGTAGGGAGGTACGGTAGGTCGCTCTTGCTTAGTTCTTCTCGAGTTCTTTCTACTCGCTCGATAACATAGTAGGGTGTTGGAAGACTTCATTTGGCACAGAAGACACTCAGAAGCTGGCATATCGAGGATAGACTCTTATAAGGGCTCTTTGCTTGCCCTTTTTTTTTGGTGTAATGTCCCGTATATATATAGAAATGAAAGAAATGTACAGATGAGCAGGAGATGAACTCCGCAACCAACCAGTAAGATGCTAGTGGGCACAAACTATAGCTAAACACTCAACCAATCCACAATCAATGAATGAATGAGGCCTAGTCCCTACCAAGCCACACGCCATAATCTGCGTATGGCAGCGCGCTGGAGGTCGTATTTCGTGGGAGTACCACTAATACGCATGATAACCAAGGCAAGGACAGAACCCACAAGCCTGTGAGGCGGAGTAACGATCCCTTCCTTCCAACGCCTATTCCTAGTCTGCCGGATGTGGTACACCAGAGAGGCAAGGACGTGCCGATACGCAGCATGAAGAAGATGTTTCCCTCGCCACCGTGCCGCCGCCCATCGAACGCCCGTATGCCACTCTCGATAAGGCCAGATCCATCGAATCCTATGCCGCACGAACTTTGCTTGCCCTTTGGTCATCCCTAGCCTCATGTCTGGTCCAAGATGGGTCAGCATCCAAAGATAGGTCATTCTCTTCTGTTGATCCCAGTGAGAGATCCCTCTAGTCTCGAACTCGTTCAACTTTTTGACTTTGTTCGATGACCTCCAAATGTGTTCTCGAACCTCTTCAAGGAAGGGAATCTCGATTCTGATATTCTCCCATGGCGTGTCGATGCGAACGGTTGTGGCGCCCCACCATCTACTTACCATTTCTAGTGCTAACTTACGTGATTAATGTCAGTATAAATAAATAGTACGCGAAAACGTGGGTAAAATTTTTCCTTTTATATAAAGGAATTCATTCTGTACAAGTCAAAATATCGCTCACAACCTAATTACATAGGATGGTTCCTAATTGCAATAAAAGGAATCCTAACTTTTTTTTTTTTGGGAAACGTTCACTAAAAGAAAAGGACAGGAGTACAGTGGTAGCGTTCATGATGACGCTCATGACGCAACAAGCGGAAATGGAACCGACCTAACAACACGTCGACAGGACCGACGCAGCCCAAACACCTACCAGGTCCCTAAGGACCCAAGTCAAAACAGGCAACGAACCTCAGTGACAAAAAACAAGCAATTTCTACACAGACAATTGCAACACAACAAGATACAACGTAGGTGTCCAAATCCAAAACAAGCAACAGGATCCTGGCACCAGTTGTGGTACCAGCAGGGCGCTCGGGGGACGTGCAGGCGAGGCGCAAGCGCACAGCCAAGGAAACATAGTGGAGAGACAGCCATGCCTGTGGGTGTCGAGTTTCCGCAGGTCAGGTCGGCAAGGGTAGCGACTAAGCGCCAACTCCTGTTCCTTTACCAGAGCCGAGCACAGGACAACAACCAGAGGCACCACCACCAGAGCAGGAGAATCCCTACGCCACTCCCCTAACCAGCCAGCACAAGCCTGCACAAGGAAGACACAAAAGACACACAAGCAAAAAAGCGAAAAATGAAAAACCAAATCAGAGGGAGTGCGGGATAGAAGAGAGGTAGAAGACTTCCCAAAGCTCCAGAAACATCCCGGTGCGGCCCATTGACACCACCCAGAGCACCAATAAGATGCATCCTTACAACGACACCTGTGGAAAAAGAAGCAAAGCAGCCACACAAAGCAACCATGTATACCAGGCAACCAGGGCAAGACACCCCAACCTTCCAACCTACCAAGCTATCCGCCACACCCGCTTAAGGGCACATTTTTGTAATGCATATTTAGAAGGGAGGGTAGAGAGGCGTAAGCACAGTAATGATTCAACGTCAGTAATAATGTGACCTGGCTGACGTGGTCTTCCATCGTGCCATCTTCTGTTCCGCTCCAGCCATAGGTGATACACCAACGAGATAAGAACATGGCGCGGGCCCAGCTGAGCTAAGTGTTTGCCTCTCCATCTTCGGGCAGCCCACCTGATGCCAGAACTCCAATCCCCAACCGGCCATCCCATGCGTAGTTTACGACAAAGAAGTCAGAGGCAACGCCTGGAGAAAGGACAATCGAAGAACAAGTGTTTAGTCGTCTCCACCTCCTGGGTGTCACAGAGAAGGCAAGTAGAGCAGCCCGCCTTAGCCGCAATCCAAGGTTTATCCCTAGTAGCCAACCTATCTCTAATGGCAAGCCACATAATGATTTCATGCCTAGGAATAACAAGCGGACCGCCGAAAAGAGTGTGCCAGGGCACCTTAGGCCGCCTCAAACGGATGTTCTCCCGGGCGGAGCGAGTAGAGAAGATACCATTTGGCGACGCAGTCCATTTAATCTTGTCCTCCTCATTAGGACGAACCTGTGGTAGCATAGGTTCGAACTCAAGATACTCCGTCGATGTACGGGTGGGCCAGCACCAACCATCCTCTTGAATCACTTCGCTAAGCATGGAGTCGAGAGGCAGCCCCATTATCATAGGGCCACGAGGGTAGCGGTCAATCATGGGGCCCGATAGGAGCCAGGGGTCGGTCCATAATCTAATAGAATTACCATTGCCAATACTGAAGGTGACGAGTGGTCGGATCTGATCGCGTAGCTTCAAAATCTTCCGCCAACTCCACGAAGTGCGGGCCGATGGTCTAATAGTCCATAAAGAAGTGTTATGGAGACGAGTCTTCCGGATCCAAGAAGCCCAAAGTGAAGTATCCTCGCTGCTCAGAATGTTCCAAAGTAGGCGTAGTAGAAGGGCATTGTTATCCGTTTCGATAGATCTAATCCCCAGGCCGCCTTCGTCCTTTGGAAGACAGACATCGGCCCAAGCCACTTTCGCAGAAGAGCCGTTCCAGAGGAAGTTTCTCAATTTGGCTTCAATATTCTTAACGACACCTTTGGGAAGAAGGAAAACACTCGCCCAGTATGTGTGGAACCCAAAAGTCACCTTTGCCAATACTGAAGGTGACGAGTGGTCGGATCTAATAGAATTACCATTGCCAATTCGCACTGGGATGCATGACGGCCCGCCATTCGGCCCAATGGGTACTTGCTGTTCCGCGGACGCTCACGCTGGTAGCCCACTTCGGGGTCGCCAACACCAGAGATACCCTCGGTGTCGCTGTCACCCTCGAATCGCTTCCTCCAGGTCGCACCTACCGCAATTCAGGGCATTCTGCCCAAATAATAAAAATATATCCGACGACGTACCGGGTCGTCATGGTGTCATAGAAGCAGTCCTGACTCAACTGTGAGTCGACATCAGATGCCTATATCGGCAAATATCCATCGCTTTCAAGCGACATTATACCATGCATACGCTCGTCTCACAACTCTCGTGCATGCCGTGTATGCATGTGTTCATGCTCATGTAAACAATACTAAAATGCATGCTATATCATCATATATAGCAAATAATTCACATAGTCTCATATAAACAGATAGCCACGTAATTCATGTTAGTACAAACAATTTATGTGTTGTAGTTGAAATTCCCACTTACCTGGTATCCTTAGTTATTAGCTTATCGTACTGTAAATTGCTAACCTTCGAACCCTAAATATTGAAGCATATAAAATTTAGGGTTTGTTAGTCTAATTATTATTTCACGAAATTGACTTAATTTGAAAACCCTAGTTTCGATTTCTATAAATTTCGAAATCCTAAAATTTAGAACTTTAACTAGTACCATTTCAGATAGATCTCGACATGTATTATAGAATGGATCGCGATATATACTATAAAATTCGAGTTCGGTGGAGGAACAAAAATCTCGACATAAGATAGGAAATGATTTCGACATTGTACTTAAAATGTCGAGATGTACTTACAGGATTTCGAAATAAAATTCAATGATGAATTTCGATAAGACTTAGGCATAAATCTCGATATGTATGTATCTTAGGATAGATTTCGATATGTTCATACAAAAATTCGACACTTAAATAGTACACAACTATCTCGACATTACTTAAGAATGAATCTCGAGCGTGACTGTACTTTTAGATCTCGACATTTTTTCCAAGATAAACCTCGACATATCCCTAAGATGAATGTCGAGATTCCAACTTGGTACTTCGAGATTCCAAACATGTAAAAATCCTATTATCACTCGCAATTCTCGATCAAAAGACGTATTATTAAGAACATCATGAATATCATATAGTCTTCAAGACATGCGAATTTAATAATTTATAAGAAAATAACTAAGGAATTAATCCTGCTAATTTATATTCTCTAAAGCATGATATTTAATCTAAGTCTTAATATACTAAACATGAATTTAACTATATCTAGGTTAAGATAGAAATTTCATACCAACTTAGCATTAAAGCACTTCGTTCTTCGTCTCTTTTCTTCTTCCAGTTTTCGAGAGATTGTTATTGGAATGTTTTAATTCTTCTTTATCTTGGTTTATGCGTGTCATGATGGATTAATGACATCGACATCTTTTATTTCATTCTTATCTTATCTTAGTTTTCGATTAGGTTTAGAGACTCCTAGAATCTCAACTCCCAAGGTCTGAGTTTTATTAATGAAACACCTTAATTATTTCCTAGCCTCTTACTTATGTTATTGCGTGTAGTAATAGACAAATGATGTCAAAGGTTATATTAGCACTTATCACATCTTAATTAACACGTATTAATTTCTCTCTTTATTTCTCCTTCTACACTAAGTTTCGAAACATATAGAAAACCCAAGAATTCAGTACTCAATGTTTCGACACCAACTTGTTCGACATTCTCTAATTTAAGTATTTAGCCCTTTCGAATTCAAGTTCCTTTCGAAATCTATTCCTACCAATTCGTATTTCCCAAAACGTGGTATTAATACTTACTATACTAAATTAACTTTTCTAAGTTAGCATGCTATGTACTAGAAACCCTAACATCAATAACTAACCTAATTTCAATTAATTCCTTTACTTAGTTAGTAACCCTAATAGCACCCATTTGAAATCATGTTGACACATAAAATCGTAAAACACGTCTCATGCAGTCACGTAAGTCACATAATATGTATGCATATTTATTGGCCGGCTTACTTACGGGACTCGGGTATTACATCCTCCCCCCTTAAAAGGGATTTCGCCCCCGAAATCAGGTAGGGAGAAATAGCTCAGGGTAGCGATTTCTCATATCATCTTCCCGTTCCCACGTAGCTTCCTCGGTGGATTGATTCTGCCATAATACCTTGACTAACGGAATTTCTTTATTCCGTAGTCGTTTCATATCGTACATAAGCATTTCCACTGGTTTCTCCTCATAGCTCAAATCTGGCATGAGTTGTTGCTGAAGATTTTCAGTATTCAGCACATGGCTTGGGTCTGCGACGTATTTTCGTAACGTCGATACGTGAAAAATATCATGTACTTGAGCTAGCAAATTCGGTAGTTCCAGTTGATAGGCAACTTCGCCAACTTTTCTGAGGATTCGGAACGGTCCTATATAACGTGGGCTCAGCTTGCCTTTCTTCCCGAATCGCTTTACTCCTTTCATCGGTGAAACTTTCAAAAACACCCAATCGTCGACCTTGAATTCTAATGGCCTACCCTTTTGATCTGCGTTAACGTCTTAACCATTCTATTTAAAGGTCGTACGTTAGGAACCTCAACAGGGAGCGGGCTAATGTAGCGTGGACGACAGGTAAGTAGAAATCCAACTACGACACACAACTTGCTTGTGCATGCCTAAGTTGCGTGATTACGTGCCTATGTGGTATTTTCATGTGATAAGTTTAAGTTACGTTTACTAGCATATGCATATTCACGTGCACGCACAAACTCATGGGGGAGGGTCGTGGGACTGAGTGTACATAATGATATCTCGCTTGTATGCGACGAACCCGCCGTATAAGCCGGTGTGTCGACTCACAGTTTAGTCATGGGCGACTTCTATGGCACCGTATACGACGTGCGACGTCGACTATTACATATATATATGAGGCAGGAGGAGCGACCCAGGAAGGAGCGACCTAGCTATGCTAGCGTAGGCTAACTGGCGTAGGAAACTGCCCTGTTTGCGGAAGAAGCGACCTGGAAGGAGCGACCTAGGGGGAATCCTAGCGTGGGCTACCAGCGTAGGCTACCGTATGGCAGAGGGGACGACCTGGGAGGGTGAGACCAAGGGAAACCTAGCGTAGGCTACCCAGCGTAGGTCGCTGTCACATTCCCGTTAGGGATATTGACCTCTTAATGGTGCATAGTAAGTTCGCCGAGAGCCCTGAGCGATACTAGTATGAGTACTAGGTGCATTGGCGCGGATCGCCTTTGCATAGTGGTATTATGCATCGGCGTGGAATGCCTTTGCGGAGCATCAGTTGCATCGGTGTGGATTGCCGTTGCAGGGAAGGGACACGTGCATACATGCATGATTTCTGCTTACTGAGCTTCGGTGTCTCATTCCTTATGTTGTGTGTTGCAGGCACCAGCGACCACGGTACGTGATCGCGCTTTGAAGGCAATGCCGTCCTTTTGAAGCTTCTCGCTGCTTTTGGGGTGGACGTGTGTCTATGGATGACGACCTGTGAGGCCGGGCGCATAGGAGCCTTTTGTTGTGCCGTCACACCCGGAGCCACGTAGTTAGGTCTAGGATGTAGTTTATAGACCTGGATGTTGTTCTTTTGACATGTACATAATGACGAATCCCATTATATCAATGGAAATGAAAATAATTTATACGCAACTTTCAATGACTAATTAACAAATACCACGCGATAGGCACATAGGAAAGCGCTAGAATAGGCAGTTAGGAAGTCGGGGTGTCACAGCATGTCCAGATGGTCCCGATTGTTCTGGAGTGGTCGAGGGAGTGGCCTAAGTGGCTGCCAAGGCCACGAGCATTGCTGCACTTGCTTCTTCTTCTGGAAGCAAGGGGCTTGTTGAGGTCTGTGGTGGTGTGGATGGAAGCGTCCTTAGGTGGAAGGTTGGTGGGTCGATGTGGGTTAGTGTATGGGTGGTGCGGTGCATGGTGGTGGTTGTTTGGTTAGTAGGTTGTGAGGCTTCATCGGCTCCAGCGCTTGTCTGTGTTGTGCCCGAACCTTGCTCTTGACCTTTACCTTGGCCACTAGATGATGTCCTTGGTCGTTTCTCCCCCTCATGACGGTCTTTGATCGTTTGGATCGTCATGTCAATGTCATGTGTGGGAGCATTGGCATCGGCATGACTGAGTAGGTGGCTCAGAGTGATCCATGAGATGCTTGTAGAGGGATTCTTCCTGAGGCGTTCGGATGGGAAGGCCTATAAGGCGGGCGAGTAGTATGTCGTGGAGTTCGGTGATGGGTATGGTGTATGGGTTGATGAGGATGATGAGTTTGTGAGTTGGTCGGTGGGACAGGGTTGTGGGGTTGGGGGTTTGCTTGTGTTGAAGTGCCCTCTGAGACGGGTGCTTTCCTAGTGTCTGTGACGATCGGGGCCGATGAGGGCGGGCAGTGATCGCCGGTGCCAGAGAGGTGCACGGACAAGGAGCGACTCCTGGTAGGCTTCTAGGCGAAGGGGTACATGAACGAACCGATCCGACACCCGAATGAGAGGTCATCCTGAGACTGGCAATGTATGGGCGTGTCAGGCTAAGAATCATATAAGAGAATTGATAGTATTACTCATATCACCAAGGTCGACCTACCTTTTCGGGAGTCCATCCAAAAGAACTTCAAAGTTAAGCGTGCTTGACTTGAAGTAATCTTGGGATGGGTGACCCCCTGGGAAGTTTCCACAGGGTGCGTGTGAGCGAGGACTAAGCACGCTGAAAGGTTAAATGGTGATACAGTGGGGCCAGACCATCAGTCGGAGTGTGGTGGGCCCAACCCCACGTGTCCCAATAGGGACTGATGCTACAGTGATGCCCGGTATGGGACGGGTCATTACAGGTGGTATCAGAGCACAACCTCTCGCAGTACGGTGCTGGTTCATGGACGAACCAGGCGGAAGCTGGTGGGCATGTGACGACCGGGGCCGATGAGGGCGGGGAGTGATTGTCGGTGCCAGAGAGGTGCACGGACAAGGAGCGGCTCCTAGCAGGCTTCTAGGCGAAGGGGTACATGAACGAACCGATCCAACACCCGAATGAGAGGGGATCCTAAGACTGGCAATGTATGGGCGTGTCAGGCTAAGAATCGTATAAGAGAATTGATAGTAATACTCATATCACCAAGGTCGACCTACCTTTTTGGGAGTCCATCCAAAAGAACTTCAAAGTTAAGCGTGCTTGACTTGAAGTAATCTTGGGATGGGTGACCCCCTGAGAAGTTTGCCCAGGGTGCGTGTGAGCGAGGACGAAGCACGCTGAAAGGTTAAATGGTGATACAGTGGGGCCAGACTATCATCCGGAGTGTGGTGGGCCCAACCCCACGTGTTCCGATAGGGACCGATACTACAGTGACGCCCGTTATGGGTCGGGTCATTACAGTGTCGCGTCGGGACGTCTCGATGGCTGCTATTACTCTCTTCATCATCTTGTCTTCAAGTGATCTGATGGCCGCAGAGAGAGCTGTTTGGAAGTGAGCTACTGAGCTGACACCTCCGTTGATGGACCAGGTCGACTAATGTAGCCTGTTGTCAACCCTTGAGCTATCACCGGCTCCTCAGGCAAGCTCGTAGTC
Organism: Craterostigma plantagineum; assembly: GCA_027422505.1. Classification (NCBI taxonomy): domain Eukaryota; kingdom Viridiplantae; phylum Streptophyta; class Magnoliopsida; order Lamiales; family Linderniaceae; genus Craterostigma; species Craterostigma plantagineum. The sequence continues at coordinate 25,483 of JAPQWV010000784.1, forward strand.
ACTTGAGGTTGTGATTGTCCAAGACTTCCATCCAATCCTCGATTCGAATCTTGAAGATTCTCTTCTATGGATGTTGTGGCGGGTTCAGATTGAACCTGCGTAGACACCGGTGGGACTGGGCCGGTAATGAGTGGAATCTAGACTTCGGCCTCAGCACTTGGAGCGATGACTGGTGGCGTGTCTTATATAGTGGTGACATGTGTAAAGAGGGACTCGAATGGGATGCTCAGTCGTGTTGGAGTCCTTCTTATCAGTCGGATTTCCTCGTCGGACTCGGTGTCGGATGGGGTAGCCGTGTGAAGATATGATCTGTATGCATCCTCACTAGCTGGTTCTATCACATGAGGCACTTGAGATGTGATCGTGGGAATCTCGGCCTCTGGGGCAGGCGTAGTTGCCTGTGATGGTGAGCTGTGCCCCGTTTTCGCTCCGGGCTGTGTTGCCCGTTGCAAGATCTCCTCAAGCGATCCTTGGAACACGCCACAGTGATGGGCACTTCAGCACCAAGCGATTGTTGTGGAGCCTCAAGTTCCATCTCTTGTGCCACTGCGTCAATCAGCATGGCATCATCGTCTGGTACTTGTGTTTCCTAAGTTGGAGGCTCATGTTCTACCTCCTGGGCCACTTGATCGATTAGCTTGGCTTCTGGGCTAGGTTGGTGCAGTTATTGTTGAGGAGGGCTCACATGAAAGTCTATCGGGGGCCCTCTAATCATCTGCTCCGTGAGATGATTCTCCCAGCAGTACAGCCTATAGACGTCTCCCGAGGGGTCGACGAGATGTAGCAGCTCGAATGTGATCGGCATCCGGCTGATCCAGGTCTGTGAGCCTCGGATTGTGGAAGAACTTCAGTTTTGGGGGTTGTTAGTTCCCTCCTGGAGGTAGATGAGGGATGTTCTCGTGCATCTCAATGAATTGCCGGATGATGACATTGAAACCGGGCATACGGAACATTTTTCGATCTTTTATTTTCCTTTTATCTGATCTGTTCTGCTAGATCGTTCCAGATTAGTTGAGTAAAATCGTAATTCCGCGAGAATGCGATGCCGTGGAATATGTGGAGAATGTTGTCGTTGCCTTTGTCAAACCCGGCGTGCTTTGGCGATAGACACTTGTTGATTATGCCGAACATTGTCTTCCATGGGTGCCGGATTCCGTTGCTCTGGACTTGTGCAAATTTGGTGAGCGGTGGACGGTATCCCATATGGAGAAAGTCTCTCACCGGTTCTGCGTCTGAAGGCAGAGGGTCGTAGTTTTGGCTGTATGGTAGGTCTAGGACGAGTTGGAACTCATCCTTGCTGAAGCTTATATATCTCGTCTCGATGACCGTTGTGTAGCGATAAGACCATCAACTACACTCTTAATTCTTCCCCAGAATTGTTGCAAATAGACCATGGGCACTGTCGCTGTCACCGTGAGCGCGTGCCAGAGGGGATGGCCTTGTAGTATAGACACCATGATCTCGTCCGGACACCTGAAGGTAGTCAGGTCGAGCTGGAAGTTGGTGTCTTGAACCTTGAGGTGTAGGTTCTTCTCGTAAATATGATTGTAAGTCGGATAGTAATCCATCGGAAAGATCAATTTGAAAAACAAAATATTAGTTCAAAAATTTAATTTAGTCGAAAATTTATTTAATCATACTGTAATAGTCTATTATGTCATGGTATGTTTGGTAAATTTGTAATTGAATTCAATTTTACATATAGGTCATACAAAGTGAATTTCGACTTATGTATATAAGAAGTGTGGTCGAAAATTTCCGAAGTGTTTAACACCATTGTTCACTCCGTGAAGTTTTTCGCACGTAAAATTGAAGTTTCAATTTTGATTTAGCAAGTGCTGATTTTTCATTCAAATTGCTGTTCAGTTTTGCGATCGAAAATTTTATTCGCTAACGTCTGCTACAGTGAAAATTTTGTTATACGCGTGGTACTGTAGCCAAGAAATTTTACGATCGAGAAAACTTTTCGTGTAAATTTACGATTGAGAAAATTGATCTCAACGCAAATTTACGTCCGAGAAATTTTCGCGCGTGAATAAAATTTTCGCTCTGAAGTTATCGAGCGAGAAAGTATTTCGATTTTAAAATAATTTTTTCGTTGCGAAATTTTACGATCGATAAAATTGACAACGAGAAACTAGGTGACTCGCTGAGAAAATTTTCGATCGATTAAAATCATTGGTAAGTACTTTTACGATCGAGAAATTTTATCGTCGAAAGATTAATTTTATCGCAGCTAAAATTTTCGACCAAGAACATAATTGAAATTGAAATTACTGTTTTAATGGTAAGTTTTGCGCTCGAAACTTAATTACACCTGTTTGATCTATTCCATTCAATAATCATTTCGCTCGCATAAAATCAAAGTGAGATTTTTCGAGTGTAAGTATTTTTCAATCTACGTTATTTCTTTACAGCTTAACGAAATTTTAGCAATAGAAGAAACTTTAACGATGCAAATAGGGATTCAAAAATTGACATTCAATTGACACTACTTGCGAGCGAGAAAGTTCTTCGATGCATTCAAACGTTTTAAAAACAGTTCCAGTTCGAACTTTAATCAAGCTTAAACACCAGATAATCGAGGAAAAATACTCCTAGAATGATCGAAAACCCTTAAACTATCCTAGAAAGCACATTTCAACCCAGATTAACACAAAAAACATGTCAAAATCTTGATGAAATCGTATGTGGGTTTATTACAGTTCGAACAATCGAAAATCTACTCTGAAAGAGACGAAAGATCACAAAATGTAGATATAAACTGAGTTAAATCGCACGCAAACATCAAATAAGTATCGCTCTACTTAACAGACAATTTCTGGATGAAAATCGGAAGATTTTGAAAAGATATTGAATCGTCTGTAGGAGTTTTTCGAGAGCGTATTTGAGAAGACATTGTTGATTTTTTCGATTTTGCGTGAGAAAAAGTTTTTTGACTACTAAAAGTTACTTTTACTAACTGGGCTGACTGGACGTTTTGAGTTTGCGTATGAAATAGGCCCAATTATAGTTTTTCGCTCGAGAAACTCCGTTCGAGAATTTTTATTTAGTTCCTATTTAATTTTCGCGACGGAAGCAAAAATTACAATTTGGTCCCAAATTAATTTTGGCTCGAGAATCTGCGATCGAAAATTACAAAATTCGCCCAAATTTTTCGATAGTAAGTTTTTCTACGATTTCAGATTGACCCCTATTTCACTTGATAATCACATTTTCTTATCCTCGTTTATTAAAATTGAAGTGCAATTGACTCCCTGAAATTTTGAGTTGTGACATATGGCTCCAAATTCGATTTTCGATCAATCTGCAATACCTGGAACAAAAAATGTCGAACCAGACTACACAACAATACCTTATGGTCCATCCGACCCGGGACGCGAACCTCGTGGAGCTGGAGGAAACTTCTGAAACTTCGTACTGAATTTCGTGGCCTTATCAGTTCCGCATTGGTGATGGGGCTAACACATTCCTCTTGACTGATCCATGGCTGCTCGATGGACCCCTGGTGGAGCGCTACCCCCGCGGACCCATGATCATGGGCCTCCCTATTGATTCCAAGCTCAGCAAGGTGATCAACGAGAGGGGATGGTGCTGGCCAACCCAAACTTCGACGGAGTACCTTGAGATCGCACCTCTTCTCCCTCCCACCCATCCGAGAGAACGGGATGCTTATAGATGGACTGCCTCTTTGAACGATCGCTTCTCTACTCACTCTGCTAGGGAAAGCCTCCGACGAAAGGAACCCATTGTTACCTGGTCCAACCTGTTTGGTGGCCCGTTAGTCGTCCCCCGCCATGAATTCATGCTATGGCTTGCGATTCGGGACAAACTGGCGACCAGAGATAAGCCGTGGATTGCGTCAGCGGCAGGGAGTTCTAGTTGCATTCTCTGTGATTCGGACATTGTGGAAACTACACGACATCTTTTCTTTGAATGCACTTATTCTAGGCGCTGTTTTCAATTACTTCGTAACCATTTGCACTTTGGTTGGCCATACAGGGACTGGGTCGAAGGAATACATTGGGCGGCTAGGCGTTGGCGTGGGAAGCACCTTGCCACATTGGGACCACGACATGCCCTCGCCTCGATCGTCTACCACCTATGGGCTGAACGGAACAGAAGATGGCACGAGGGGACTCGCAGGCCACCTGAACGGATTGTCAATGAAATAGAGGCTCTATTAAGTGCTTGCTTATCCAATCTTCCCCAAAAATACCTTCTCCAAGCTTGCGCCATGCGCCGACTGTGGCATATCGCATGGACTGATTAGGGAGTCTCTCTTGCTCTCTCTCCCTCTTGCTCTTGCTTTTTTTCTTTTCTCTTTTCTTCCCTCTTTCTCTCGCTCCGCCTCCTTGCTTTCCCGCCTTCATTTGTGGTTTCAGGTTGCTCCGCCTTGGGTGGTTGTTGGGTTCGCGGGCTGGGCTGGCCCTCCTTGGTGGCTCATGTGTCCTCATCGACGCTCTTGTCTCGGCTATTTTCTAGGATCTCGGGGGGCATGTGCTGCTGTCGGCCTTCTCTTGGAGGTTGATTCCTTTGCGCGGAAAGAAACAGGAGTTGGGCATTATTGCGCCCTTCCCCGACCAGACTTGCGGACGCACACGCTGCGTTTACCCCCCTTCCGCTTGATAATCTCCTCTGTGTTTTTATCCCCTGCTGCGCTTGCGGCTTGCTTGCACGTCGCCCGGGAGCCCTGCTGGCACTACATTTGGTGCCAGGATCCTGTGGATTGGTGATGGATTTGACACCTACCTTAGCCTCTACTGTCTGTTTCTTTCGTTTGGCTTGGGTCTTGTTGGGACCTTGTAGGTGTTTGGGCTGTTACGATTATTGTTGATGTGCTGTCTGGTTGGTAGATAGCTACCGCTTGTTGCGTCCTGAGCGATATCATGTACGCTACCCTTGTACTCCTGTTTCTTTTTTATTTTAGTGAACGTTTCCCAAAAAAAAAAAAAAAAAAAGTTCACAGTTATGGAATTCTCTATCGGAGGTTTCGTAGTCTCTCTAAAATGTAGGTTCATAGTAAGTTCTTCTATATTCGTACTAAAGCTCCTAAGTTCTAATTCGAGACTATTTCTCCTGAGACTTAGATAGTGTCTTCTCTACTTCCTTTATGCTTTTCTGCTCACATTTTATGTTAGTGTATTCTTTTTGATACGATTCTAACACATGGTCAATAATGTGGAAGGAGAAATTACCTCCTCAGAAGGTTCGGATGTCTGGTGTTCGTCCGTCTGATTGGAGGTTTCGGCGTGAGAGTTCTCGTCCAAGCAGGCCATGAGGGCTAGATTCTCTTCTTCTGAGCTAGACGTATCCTCCAGCCAGTGGTCTTGTTCTACCATTAGAGCCACTCCAGCTTTTTTTGTTTTGTGAGTTGAAGCTTCCTGGAGAAGTAGTTTGGCGTCACTCTTCTTTGGGAGAGTGCATTCTCTGGCATAATGAGCTGGTTTCCCGCAATTAAAGCACTTGGTCGGTTCTTTGATGTTCTTGACTTCGGAGGTCTCAGGTGTACGTTCTTTGCTCTTTGAGCTTAAGGTCCGAACTCGATTGGCTGATGATGAGGACTTCTTCTTAACGTATTGTTTGCTCATCATTTTTCCAATGAGGGCCAATTGCTTTCCTTGCGATTTCATGTTGGGCTCCATGTCTGAGTCTGATTCGACTTCAGACTCTGAGGGGGTAGGAGGCTTGATGATCTTCTCTTTTCGTGGTTTAGAGCTTCTCTTCTCTAAGACTAGGGCAACCGTGTGTTCAGTAAGTTTGCCCGTTTGCTCCTTCTGAATCTCGCTTATATCTTCCTCATGTTGAGCGAGATTGTCAAACATGGCGTGGATATCCAACTCCTCAAGATCTTTATTTTGTTTGATTTGAGTGGATATTTTCTTCCATTCTGAGGGCAGAGAGAAAGAAATCGTATCTTGGTTTCCATGTTCGTCTTCGGGATTTCGATTTTCCTCATCTCGTTTAAGAGTGTGAGATATCTTTAATAGAGATCATGTAAGCATTCCTCAGGTTAAGCTCTGAAGGAGTCGTAAGCTGTGAGAATATTAGCCTTCTTGGCCTTGATAACGATTTCTGTCCTTTGCATCATCTTATGCAGCTCATCCCACATTCCCTTAGCAGTAGGAATGCTATCGATCTGGCGATAAATGTCGTTTGGGATGCCTTGCATTAGAGTGTTCTTGGCTATCAGATCAGCCTTAGCTCTCTCTCTTTCCTCTGCTGTGTATTCTCTAGGCTCTTTGAGTGGTCGGGTCGGAATTGGAGTATTAGCAGTGTTGTCACCGGGTACATGTATCCAGAACTGAGCTGGTCCTTGCTTAATTGATAAGAGAAGGTCTTCTGCTTGATCTTTTAGCTCTATAAAATTCAAAAAGTGGCTTCGCCATACGTGTATTCGCCTCTCTTGAGAATCGGGGAACGGTTGTCATTATCAAGAGAGTAAGCATCCATTTCTTATTTTTCTTGAGTTGATGTAGGATCTTCGTTTATTGTTTTGATGATTTGAAGAGTGATGTGATGTGCTTCACAAGTAGCAAATTTGGTAGCGTTAAAAGAATGATCGAGAATTGTTTTTGATGCAATCTTTAAAGTTTGATCAAAAATAATTTTCGTCGATTAAGAATAGTGTTACTGATTTTGCGCGCCAAGTACTGTTCGAGAAAAAATTTTCGAGGGAAAATAAAATTTCGATTCGAATGTAATTTTGCCATGAAAAACTATTTAAACAGTGAATTCAATCGTCAAATTGACCCGTGAAGTTTGGTGATCGAAAATTTATCGTCGAAAAAAATTTAGAAGAGACGTGGCGTTGTTAAACCTAGCGGTCCAGTTATCAAACTGCAAACAATCTGATCCCGTTCGGTCTAAAGGTAGTCCAGCCTATATATCCTCAGGCAAATTGAATTTTGAAAATTTGATCGAAATCCGGCGGTCAAAAAAGTTTATGCGTCAATTGATTTTGGTCGTCGAGAAACAGTACCTGTAATACCCCAGTCCCGTAAGGAAGTCGGCCAATGAATTTGCATACACATTATATGATTTATGTGACTGCATATTATGTGCTTATATGATTTCATACTACATGTGATACAATATTGTATATGGTTATATGTTACTAGGATGGTTAACCATGTGGGAAAGTCAAGTTGGGACTTAGAAGATAATTGTATAAGACATATAAGTTTTTTTTTGGATTAAGTTCCGTGTATATATATAAGAATGGGGGAATGTATAGATGAGTGAGGTTGTAATACCTCACATGCGACCAGTAACAGACTACTGCCATAAATCAACAAAGAACATCAAAACGCAAAACAAAGAGAAAATGAGCTACCAAGCTACACGCCAAAGTCGTCGTATAGCTGTCCTCTGCAGGGAATACTTGGGTGAGGTCCCAAGTAGTCGCATGCAAACCATGTCTATGATGGTAGCAACAAGCCTGTCCGGAGTAGTGCTAATCCCCTCCTTCCAGCGTTTGTTGCGTGCCTGCCAGATATGATAAACCAAAGAAGCAAGGACGTGTCGGTAAGCCAGCTGCAGGAGATGCTGCCCACGCGATCTCAATGCGGCCCAATGTATACCCTGTCTCCAGTCCCGATACAGCCAAATTCACCTGATCTTCCGCGTCAAGAGCCTAGCACACTCCCGTGCAAATCCATAGTCGGCAAACAGATGCTGAACCGTCTCAACGTGTAGCGCATCGCAGAGAACACACGCAGGGGTGCCTACGCGGTCTGCCACCCACGGCTTATCTCTAGTAGACATCATGGCGCGGAATCCGCAACGGTCCCCCAAACAAGGTCGCCCAAGGGACAATAGGTCTACGTAGTCACAGCGCCTCCCTAATCAGTCGTGTAGTGGGGCGACCATCCGGCGCCCCCGTCCAACAAATCATGTCACACCTACTAGGATCAACGGGCGGAAGGTGCGGGCTGAAATCGATAAACTCAAGGGTCGACCTGCCCGGCCAATTCCAGCCTTGCTCGTCTATGACCTCACTTAGACGGGTCCCAACTGGCAGCCCCATCGCAAGTGGGCCTCGAGGATAGCGTTCCAATAACGGGGCAGCCCGCAGCCATGGATCCTCCCACAACAATAACGATGTACCATCACCAATCGAGAACCCAAGAAAAGGTAAAATCACTTACCACAATTGCATCAACTTCCGCCAGCTCCATGCAGTGTTAGCCGAGATGGTTACAGTCCACAGCGACCGCGTATGCAAGCGTGTGCTACACAACCACTCCACCCAAATGGAGTCCGACTGCCATGTAATAACCCTCCATAGCAGCTGGACCATAAGTGCCCAGTTGTCTGTGGTTATCGAACGGAGCCCCAAGCCTCCCTCAGCAACAGGCAGACAGACATCGTCCCAAGCAACCTTGGCCGTGGATCCCCCTAAAGAAACTTCCGAAAGTTCGAAATAATAGGCAAGAAACTTCCCAAGCAAGAAGACATATAAGCTTTGGCAAGAGAGTGTGTTAATAATAGGCTAGATAGGGAAAGTTCGAAAGTCATGATATTATTAGGAGTAAGATAAAACTATAATCCAATTGGGTCTTATTACATATTAATTTAGGCCCAAGAAGTATAAGATAAGTATCAATTACTTAGGCATAAGGAAACTTACATGTCACGTCAACCTCACTTTTGGTAACTCAAAACTTATCTAAAGGTTCCCTTCGATGGAATGAGCTTATCTCAGTAACAACCTTAAGGGAGAAAGGAAATAGTTCGAGCCAAAGCTAGAAGAAGAAAGAATAAGCTAAGGACAAGCATCGACCTAAGGTGGTATAACTTTATCTATGATTTGAGAATTAATTTTAGGCCTTTATATCTAATAATTCACGTTACAAGAGTAGAGGAAAGATTTAAGGTGTGCCATAGTCAGGGTTTAGAATAATTTTTAGGAGAGTTACGATTTTTACACTAATTAAGGATTTTAGGGTTTTCTGTATATAACATGCTAACCTAGGAGATTTGACTTGTATATGTTACGTTTGAGAAGTTTAGTAAGTTAGAAACCAGTCTTGGAAGAAGAAAAAGGCAGCTTGAAGAGCCTTCGATCGAAGTATGAGAAGCCTTATAAAGAATCGAGCGACTAAGTTAAGCAAGTCCAGAATCGGGCGATTTAAGGCTAGCTATTTTCTAATCCAATCGAGCGAAATGCTAAGTGAATGAAAAGCTCGGCAAAATGTAACACGTTAATGCATGGAAATCGGCCGATGTAAAGACTCCATGATCGGGCGAATGAAGGGTTAGATAATACTCGGCAATTTGGCTTAGAAACCCTTCAAATCGGGCGATTTGATCAGGTGATGATATGGTGACGACAACATGCAGAGAAATTAGAATAAAAAGGGGCAAATTGGACGATCTTGGACCTTGAAGAAATTGGGCGAAACTACTTAACACAAGCAATCGGCCGACTTAGAGGCTAGATGGAATCGGGCGACTTCTAATGCAAGATCGATGAAACCACATCACTCATGCAATCGGGCGAGTCAACTAAGACCTCGGCAATTTTGGTTAAACATGTGATCAAATCGGCCGATTTGGAGAGCTAAGAAGAATCGGGCGACGCTAACATGTCACAAATCGGGCAAAATGTGGATTAAGCATGCAAGGAGTGGGACGAAATCAAGCCATTTAACTACACTTCCAATCAGGTGATTTCATGGAGTGAGGGACTCGGCGATTCCAATCTTCAAAATATCAAATCGGGCGAAATCTAGTTAAGTACCAGAGTGATCGAATTGAATCCAAGAATCATAAATCCGGCGATCCTTCACAAGGCCATGCTAGATCCTAAGTTAAAACACTTATAAATGATCGGGCGAAGCTAAATGGTCCTCACCCTGACTTAGATTAGGAGCTGGAATCTAGGGTTTTACTAATGTGAAGAGTCAATTTCGACATAGGTACCTAATTTAAGTATGGTACTGATATTATAAATTTTATTTAAGGGACAAGAGGTAAAGGCGTCTCAGTGCAATAAGTCAGTTAAGCTTAGCCGACAAGTAAGTGGAAGTCCCAACTACAACACATAACAGTATGTGCATGAATTATGTGTTATGTGCTTCTATGATATTACGTGACTTCCTACGTGAATTATTTACGTTACATGACATGCATATTCATGACATGATCCTATGCACGCATGTTTAGTACTAAAGGCATGATATGAGAGCGTCCATGATACACGATCGCTTGAGAACGATAGATATTCGCCGATATGGGCGTCTGATGTGGACTCACAGTTGAGTCAGGGCTCTTCTATGCTACCATGGTGACGTCGTATCTCGTTACCGTCAAGACATGACTTGTTCAAGGCAAGACATGGTTTTAGGGCAAAAGCCCTCATGACGGAACGTGGAACTTGGAGGGTGCGGGCTGAGGGAATAAGCGACACCGAGGTTACCTCTGGTGTTGGCAGCCTCAGAATAGGCTGTGAAGCGTCCGCGTGGCGTATGAAACCACCTTGGGACAGAAAAGGCGCCCTAGGGTCAGCCTCCCATGAGTGGGTATTGCCACTTATATATTTATTTATCCATTGTGGATTCAAGCTCCATGATGGTACATAGCAAGATAGCTGAGGGCCCTACATGACAAGACAAGGCAAGAAAAGTATAAGGTCTAGGAAGCACTGGCGCGGATGCCTTTGCAAGTTAGGACACGTGCATGGCATGCATGACTTTCACTTACTGGGCTTTATAAGCTCATTCCATGAATTTTATGTGCTGTAGGATCACGGGATCACGGTACGTGATCATCAGGATGGCGAGGCCTATTTTTGAAGATTTTGGAGGACTTTTGAGGTGGCAGTGTGTACATGGATGCGACCTGAGTGGTGGGCCGATAGATTACTTTTGAAATACGCATGCGCACTCACCTATGGATTTATGTTCTAGGAATATTTTGTAATGTACAGAGAGGTTTCCTTATATAAAAGGAAAATTTTGTACGCATTTTCGTCTAGATTATTTCCTTAAGTCACCTACAGTCAGATAAAAATGGTACTTAGAATGGGTGGTGGAAGTAGGGGCGCCACAGGTGGTATCAGAGCTTTCGGTTACAAGTTCTGTAGACCGTCCATGTATACACACTCAAAAGCACGAAAGCGGCCTTGCTAGTAAGTTTTATGTTTCTATGAATTTGTATGGTATTGGATGATTTATTGGCCTTAGGGACTATTAGGGAATAAAGGAAATGGGTAGAATAAGAGGAGAGGGAAGTGGGGGTGCTCACAAGGGCAAGCAACCCGCAACTCCTACTGATAATCGAGATACGGCTATTCTCCAACTCACGGAGTTGGTGCGACAACAATCCGCCCAAATACAAGAAATGATGCAACAACGAAATATGGGTGGACCATTGAATAGTGGACTTTCTCAGGAGGAAAGGGTCGAAATTGTTGGGGAATGGTTCCGTAAGCTCAATCCCCCGACATTCGAAGACGCCATCGACCCTACAGTAGAAAGGATTGGCTAAGAACTTTAGAGAGTATGTTTCAATATAGCCGAATCCCAGAAGAAGAGAAAGTTTTGTGTGTTGCATTCCCACTAAGGGGAAGTGCAGGCCACTGGTGGGATACTATTCTCGCCTTGGAAGATCCAATGACAATGACATGGGAACAGTTTAAGGAGCTCTTTAGGAGAAAATATTTTACTGCCCGGTACGGGCCCAACGAATGAACGAATTCATCAATCTACATCAGTCCCTGTAGGTAACGTCAATACTGGCGTCGTGGTAAGTCGTCGTTTTAGTTCCTGGAAACTTTGCTCACAGGCATCGTCCCAATGGAATGAGGCGTTCTTCTTGGTTAGCTTTGTAAAGGTGGACGCAATCTTCGAGAAATCCTTTATGAATTTTCTATAGTAACCCGCCAATCTGAGAAAACATCGCACTTCGGTTACATTCATCGGTTGGGGCAAGTTTTTGATGGTCACGATCTTGCTTGGGTCAATGGATATCCTCGCTCCGGAGATAACGTGTCCAAGGAACGTGACTTGTTCTAGCCAGAACTCAGACTTCTTAAACTTTGCGTATCACTACTTTTCTCGTAACATCTCGAGGACGGTTCTTAGGTGTTGTTCGTGTTCCTCTTTCGTCTTTGAATAGACCAGAATGTCATCGATGAAGAGAATGACAAACTTATCTAGGAACGTCTTAAATACGTGGTACATGAGGTCCATGAAAGCCGCTGGCGCCTTGGTCAGCCCGAAGGGCATGACTAGGAACTCATAATGTCCATAACGCGTACTAAAAGCAGTCTTCGGGACATCTTCTCCCCGTATCTTCAGTTGGTGATACCCCGATCTTAAGTCTATCTTTGAGAACACCGTTGTGCCTTGCAGCTTCGTCAAGGAAGAGGTACTTGTTCTTGATAGTGATTTTATTCAGTTTTCTGTAGTCGATGAGTAGCCGCATCGACCAGTCTTTCTTTTTGACAAATAGCATGGGGGCTCCCAGGGTGAAAAACTCGCTGAATGAACACATTCTCTAGTAATTTGTCCAGCTGCTCTTTCAGTTCCTTCAGTTCGGTTGCAAAGTGTCTGGGCTTCCCACATTAGAAGCAATTGTCCGTCCGTGCATAGAGTTGCCGCGGTGTTGTTTTCCGCACTTCGGGCAACTTGGGATTGGCGCTGGATATCCTCTCTGATTTGGGTTTGGTGGTCGATTCGATGGTCCTTGTGTAACGTCCCGTCCCAGATCGGGTGTTACTGTAACATCCATCCCTACTGAGATCTGTGGAGTTAGGCCCACCACACTCCGATTGATAGTCTGGCCCCACTGTATCACCACTAACCTTCCAGCGTGATTCGCACTGCACGCACCATGAGCTACTTCCCAGAGAGTCACCCATTCCAATATTTTTTTTTTTTGGGAAACGTTCACTAAAATAAAAAAGAAACAGGAGTACAAGGGTAACGTACATGATATCGCTCAGGACGCAACAAGCGGTAGCTATCTACCAACCAGACAGCACATCAACAATAATCGAAACAGCCCAAACACCTACAAGGTCCCAACAAGACCCAAGCCAAACGAAAGAAACAGACAGTAGAGGCTAAGGTAGGTGTCAAATCCATCACCAATCCACAGGATCCTGGCACCAAATGTAGTGCCAGCAGGGCTCCCGGGCGACGTGCAAGCAAGCCGCAAGCGCAGCAGGGGATAAAAACACAGAGGAGATTATCAAGCGGAAGGGGGGTAAACGCAGCGTGTGCGTCCGCAAGTCTGGTCGGGAAGGGCGTAATAATGCCCAACTCCTGTTTCTTTCCGCGCAAAGGAATCAACCTCCAAGAGAAGGCGACAGCAGCACATGCCCCCCGAGATCCTAGAAAACAGCCGAGATAAGAGCGTCGATGAGGACACATGAGCCACCAAGGAGGGCCAGCCCAGCCCGCGAACCCAACAACCACCCAAGGCGGAGCAACCTGAAACCACAAATGAAGGCGGGAGCAAGGAGGCGGATCGAGAGAAAGAGGGAAGAAAAGAGAAAAGAGAAAAAGCAAGAGCAAGAGGGAGAGAAACACCCATTCCAATATTTTCCCAAGTCAAGCACGCTTAACTTTGAAGTTCTTATAGATGGACTCCCGAAAAGGTAGGTCGACCTTGGTGATATGAGTAGTACTATCAATTCTCTTATCCGATTGTTAGCCTAACACGCCCATACGTTGCCAGTTTTAGGATCCCCTCTCATTCGGGTGTCGAATCGATCCGTTCATGTACCCCTTCGCCTAGAAGCCTGCCAGGAGCTGCTCCTTGTCCATGCACCTCTCTGGCACCGCGCGATCACTCCCCGCCCTCATCGGCCCCGAGCATCACATGCCCACCAGCTTCCGCCTGGTTCATCCCCTAACCAGCACCGTACTGCGAGAGGTTGTATTCTGATACCACCTGTAATATTCGAAATGTGCAAAATCTATTTTCAACAAAATTGATTTCTTTTCGAGACGAGCCCAAAATTAACAATTGGGCCCCAAAAATATAAATGGACCAAAAAATTTATTTATGGGCCAAATGGAGAAAATAATGGCCCAAAATAAAAGGTATGGACCGAAACAAGAAATGAAAGCCCAAATAAATAAATAATAAAAAAATATAATAGTAATAATAAGGAGCCCGGAATTATTTAGAAACCATAATAATAATAAATAATAATAATAATTAAATAAATATAATGGCATCTCCATGATTCCATGTGAGTGTGGTAAATAAAAAGATCTAACAACCAAGCCACCTCCATACAAAAGTGGACAAATTAATAAATTAAGGAAAAATAGAGGAAGAAGAAGGTCACGTTGGAATGCCATCTCCTTGCATGGACAAGAATCACTAAGGCATCTCCAAGATTCCACCACCATACATGTGCCTCCATGAGAGTTAGGTTTCCTTGAGATAAAATAATAACATTCAACACCTATATACCTACTATACTACATTAAGAGAGAGAGAGAGAGAGAAAAGAGAAAAAGAAGGAAAAGAAAGAAAAGAAAGAAAAGAAAGAAAAAGGAGGAAGAGGAACCGAGAGAGAGGGAGAAAGGGAGAGAAAGAAAAAGAGAGAAAGAAGGGAAGGAGAAGAGGGAGTAGAAGAAAAATTTCCGGAAAGCTCGGGATCGATGTTCTAGGGTCGGGATCACGAAAAATAACCCGTAACGTAACTCTCTACGGACGTAAGGTAGGTGAAGATCATCTACATGCGTAAACAAAATTAGGGATACAGATTTTACGTGTTGCATGTCATGAGATTTTATGTCTTCCATGATCTCTTTCGATTTATACATGTTTATGTGCTACATATGAATTTCATGCATGATTTTCGTGTATGTGATTAAATGTTTTATTTCGGCCAGCTTAATACCTTGATCTTTGTGAAGTTTAGGTCCATGAACACATGAGATTAGAGTTAGTGAACTTGTGATTAAGAGGACAGAACAAAACTTGGGGAGATTAGGGTTTTCTAGGGTTTCTTTATTTGGATTTGGCCGAGGATGCAATTCGAGTAAGCAAATTATTTTTTGGTGGTTTTGGATGAAAGTTTAGGATGTAAGTAAAGATTTAAGAAAATTCGGTTGGGGTCATTTCTGCAAATTTTCAAAACTTTAGGGTGCTAAATAAATATTAAAAATCTCGGCTAGGGTCAATTGGAAATTTTCAGAAGTTTTCGGGAGTAAATAAATATTAAAAATCTCGTTTGGGTCATTTGTGAAATTTTAAAAGTTTTCGGGTCAGATTTACAAATTTTTAAAAGTACGAGATGATTTAATAATTTGGTAAAATTTCGGGTCTTTTAATTTTAAAAATCCGGGCAGATTTGAAAATATGGAAAAATTTTCGGATCTATTTTAAAATTCGGGGCACATTTGAAAATTTTCGGGTCTTAAATTGAAATTTTAAAAATGCAGGCAGATTTGAAATTTAGGAAAATTTTCGGATCTTATGTTAAAAATTTAAAATTCGGGTCCTTAAAAATAATTTATGAGATTTTGGGATTTTAAATGCAAAATTCGGAATAATATTTTGGAATTAGGAATTTAAGTGATATTTTGAAGGTTGGGCGTAGAGTCTTAAATATACTTTTTTAGGGACCAATTGTGAAATTTGAGTTTTAAAGTGAAAAGGATTACATTTTGGAACTCTTAGTGCAATTTAGGGGGAAAGTTCGGGAGCAAGATTTCGGGCCGAGTGAATCGGAATGCGGGCTTCGAGCCCGGTTATTTATGGTATGATAGTTTTTGAGATCGGGCCGAGATTATATCTCGGGCCAATATGTTGTTATTTAATATGTTGCATTTTATATGTTGCATTTCACTTGCACAACATTTGTATACACGTGGTACGAGAAGAGAGAACCGTGCGGAGTCAGGTGACATTGTAAAGTGTCGACGAGTGGGGTAGTTGGTGACCGATTGATGGTCGTCGATTCGTATGAGTAGTGCGGTTAGGACTAAGGCACACTATATGATTGTGATGTGGGGAGTGGGCCTCCCGAGCTACTAATCCATGTCGGGAATGGGGCCTCCCGAACTACTGACCCCTTCGCGCGTGCTGCCTTTAGTCCTAGCCTAGGGCCCTGATGTGATGAGTTGAGATGAGATGATATATGAAAAAGAGTCGAGCGTGCACTCTGTGAGATGTGTCGGGATAGTAGTCAAGTGAGAGCATTTGCATTCATGCATATTTTTATCTAATGGGCAAAAGCTCAGGGTTTACGTGTGTAGGTACGGACGAGTCTGACGTTGAAAAACGTCACGACTAGGCGACTGATGGCGGTGACTCCACGGACTTTTGAGGGCGGCACAGTACATGGACGTGACCTGTGGAGTGTTTTAAATTATGTTTCGTGTTTTTTTACTCTTTGGGCTTCCACTCAATATATAAAAGTGTGTTTTGTTAAACATTTTATATTTCGAATTTAGACTTTTGGGGCTTCGGCCCAGTACTTGAATATTGTTATGTTTCAAAAAGTTTTTTATTAAATGGGCTTTCCCCTGTTTACGCTGCGTAAACCCGCCAAAATACGTATTTGAGAAGTAGGGTCGTGACAGGTGGTATCAGAGCGTTAGGTTATAGGTTCTGTAGACTGTCCATGTACTGCCGCTCAAAAGCCTGGAGGATCAGCCCACGCCTATAAGTTTAATACGTAATTATGTGTTTACGATTTTCTGATATATACTTTACGTGAATATTTGTGTGAATTTTATGTGCTCCTAGATATGTTCGAAAGTTAGAGATTTCGTACTTTTTATACTTAGATTGGTAGGAGAATCTCAGTTGAATTAAGGTAGGAAGAGAATGATCAGAATTCGGATCTTTTAATCGAATTTGGAGTTGCTTTGAAGTTCAGGTAAAAAAATTCGGGTCAATTAAGAAATTTGGCGAAATTTAAATTTTGGGCCTTTTCAAAATTTGGGCTTTGTCAATTTGGGCTTGACCTAATCGGACCAAGCTGAAATTCGGGAAGTTAAAAAATAAATAAACGGCGAAATAAAAGAGAGTCGAACAATATTAAATTTTTAAAAATAGGGGCTTGTATACAATTTCGAAAATGAAACGAGGACGTAGAGAAACATGGGTTAATTGTAGAAATTTAGGAAATGAGACGAGAATGTAGAGAAAACATGATAGAGTCGATGCATAACGATTACATAACTGAAATCATATTACAACCCGAATACAAAAAAAATATAAGATAAAACATCGACGATGTTCGGGAAGTTCTGCTGCCGTCTTCTTCCGATATGCTCGAACAAGACACGGCTTCCCGTGACATAACATTTCACAAATTAGATGCAAGTGCAGTGAGTAGCAACCCACACCACAAAAATGGTGATCGCCACTGCGAGCAAGGCCAAAAGGGTGAATAACTCAAATTTGAGCCTTTCAAGATTTTCTCTCCAAAAGGGTTCTTGAGGGACATCCTCACGATCCGCATTTCCTCCAAGATTATACATTTCGAAGTTTAAATGATGTAGTTGGAGAGAATTGTGTTGTGGTGCAAACTAGGGTGCATCAAGTACCTAAATATAGGCATGAGTTAAGCGAAGGATAAGCATCATTAATTTCGAGTTTTCTTCGAACGCCCGTATAAAATGTGATATTCACTCGAAAAGAAGTTACATGCTCGAGAAGGTGAACTAGAAAATGTGACACTTATAAGTTCAAGATCATATTTTAAGTGCGAATCCACAATTTATCTTCACCGTCCATTTTACCCAATCGAGTGCTCCACAACTCGCCACGTGGTCTTGCATTGCCGCGTGTTAGAGCAAGAATCGCATGCAACTCTATAAGTGAAATAGCACCTTCGCTTTCATCTGTCGATCTTTTTGCGCGATATCCTACAAATTAAATATTCAGCTTTCAAATCCTGACCGTTAGATCGTGCGCCATCTTGGATCCAACGGTAGCTGCTCATCGCGAACTTCTCAGGGTAGTTTCTTCAATTTCGAAGAAGAAAGTCCCACTTAAATGGACTTTGTGAAGAGAGTTTTCAGGAGTTGAAGAAATGACTGACAACAACTCCTGCTCGCAATCCCCTCTGGTACTGAAGGATTCTCGGTATACAGTGACGCCTCTAAAAGAATGGGTTGGAGATGCGTGTCGATACAGAACGGGAAGGTAAATGCATAAGCCTCCCGACAACTCAAACCGTACGAGAAGAATTATCCCACGCATGATCTGGAAATCGCAGCCGTGGTGTTCGCCCAAAAGAAACATCTGGCGACACTATCTGTACGAGGAACGATGCGAAATTCTTTACGGATCACAAAAGCCTAAAGTACTTCTTCATGCAGAAGAAGTTAAACATGAGGCAAAGGCGAGGGCTCGAGTTAGTAAAAGACTACGACTCTGTGATAAATTATCACCCAGGCAAAGTAAACGTAGTTGCAGATGCTTTGAGCTGTAAATCAGTAAATATAGATATGTGTCAACTCGGAGTGAAAATAATCAACTTCGGGAGATCAAAACGAAGCTGGCAACGTTGACTTTGAAACCAACGCTGGAACAAATCGTTGAGGCACAAAAGAAAGATGAACTATATCTAAAAGAAAATTCAGGCGAAACAAGACGGGAATATTCCGTCAGAGTTAATTTCGAGACGACGAAACAATCCCAGGGTCGTGTATATGTGCCACACAATGAAGAGATCCGTCGATCTATAATGACGGAGGTGCATACGACAAACCACTCGATACATCCCAGAACAAAAAAAATGTATCGAGATTTACGAATGAACTATTGGTGGCCAAGAATGAAGAAAAATATAGCTGCCTTTATAAAATGGTGCTTGACCTGCCAACAAATTAAGGCAGAACATCAAAGGCCTGCGGAAATGTTGCAACCTTTGACGACTCCCGAGTGGAAGTGGTATCACTATGGACTTCGTCGTCGGGTTATTAAAAAAAACCGTAAGAAGTCATGATGCAATTTGGGTAATCGTCGACAGATTGACTAAATCAGCCCATTTCCTGCCAATCAACAAAACTGTCGTTCCGTACGGCATATCACCCTCAGGCGGACGGACAGTTTGAAAGAACAATCCAGGCGCTTGAAGATATGTTGAGAGCATGCATTCTGAATTTCCGGGGAAGTTAGAGCAAATACCTCCACTGATCGAGTTTTCCTATAACAACAGCTATCAAGCCACGATCAGGGTGGTGCCTTACGAAGCCTTATCGGCGAGAAGGCGTTGTTAGGTCCCGAAATGGTTCGTGAAATGACTAAAGTTGTGGAAAAAATCCGAGAAAGGATTCAAACGACCTAAAGTCGTCAGAAAAATTACACAGACAAAAGATGAAGGCCATTGGAATTCAACAAAGGCGATCAAGCCTTTCTGAAAATTTTTTTTTTTTGGAAGTGTTCACTAAACGAAAGAAACAGGAGTACAAGGACAGCGTACATGATAACGCTCATGATGCAACAAGCGGTAACAGACTACCGACCAGACAGCACAACAAAACCAAAAACAGCCCAGACACCAACCAGGTCCCTACAAGACCAAGCCAACAAGAGAAACACCAACACATGGTAACAAAGGCAAGGAGGTGTCACAATCCAATAACAATCAACAGGATCCTGGCACCAGTTGTAGTGCCAGCAGGGCAGTCGGTTGAAGTGCGATCAAAGTGCCAGAGCACAGCGGAAGACAACTTCGGTGCGGAAGTTATCAAATGGAGGGGAGGCATCGCAGCAATTGCGTCCGCAAATCTGGTCGGGGGGGGGGGGGGCGTAGACGCCAACTCCTGTTTCTTTCCGCCAGGGGGGCCAACCAGCAAATGAAACCTGCCAGCGACTCGAGCAAGCGGGTAGGGCATCCAAGAAGAAGAGCCAACGGGGCCAACCATTCTCAACACGAGCGGAGTAAAACCATCCATTGGAACCCGCCCAAAGCCACCGACCCAGCAAACCTGCAAAACACCCAAGAGACGGAAAACCAAGGAGGGGAGGGAGGAAAGAGACCAGGGGAGATAAAGGAGGTAAGGGAGATAAGAGGGACGAGAGAAGGGACAAGAAAACTCCCTAGTTACTCCAAGCTATCTGCCAGATACGACTCATAGCGCAACATTGTAAGTTGTATTTGCGAGGAAGAGTAGAGATTCGTAGGCTTAAGAGTGTCTCAATTTCAGCTACAATGCGCTCTGGTGGTCGGCGAATGCCCTCGCGCCATCTTCTATTACGCTCGGACCAAATGTGGTAGACCAACGAAGCAAGAGCATGGCGAGGTCCAATCGAGGCAAGGTGTTCCCCACGCCATCTTTGAGCCGCCCAGTAGATTCCATCAGACCACTCCCTGTAAGGCCACCCAAAGCGCATGTGGTTACGTAGTAACATAAGACAGCGTCTAGAATAAGTACATTCGAAAAATAAGTGTGGGGCCGTCTCCACAGGCTCAGAGTCGCAAAGGAGGCAGACAGAAGTTCCCGCCACGTTCGCCACCCAATGTTTGTCTCTAGTAGCCAGCTTATCCCTTATGGCAAGCCAGAGTATGAAGTCGTGTCTAGGGATGGCTAACGGGCCGCCAAATAGGGTGGACCAGGGGACAGTCGGCTTTCGAAGGCGAAGTTTTTCCCTAGCCGAGGCGGTAGAGAAGCGGCCATTTGCTGATGCGATCCATCTATATGTGTCCCGCTCGCCCGGTTGAATGTGGGGAAGGAGGGGGGCAAAGTCAAGATATTCGACCGATGTTTGAGCCGGCCAGCACCATCCCCCCTCGTTGATTACCGTGCTGAGCTTCGAGTCGATTGGGAGACCCATGATCATGGGGCCGCGAGTGTAGCGTTTCACAAGGGGTATGTCACTCAGCCAAGGATCCGTCCAAAGAAACGTGTTGGTCCCATCACCTATACGGAACTGAATAAGGTGGCGGAAGTCGGCACGAAGCTTCAAAATCTTCCTCCAACTCCAAGAAGTCCGCGCCCCCGGTCTGATGGACCACAAGGACTTATTGTGAAGTCTCGTTCGCCGAATCCAGGAGGCCCAAATCGAAGTACCATTATCCGTTAGGATATTCCAAAGTAGTCTCATGAGAAGCGCCTTGTTGTCCGTCTCGATGGACCGTAAGCCAAGCCCTCCTTCTTCCTTGGGAACGCATATATCGGCCCACGTAACCTTAGCATTCGTGCCCCTCCAAAGGAAGGCTCTCAGCCGTGTTTCGATGCTCCGGATAACGCCCTTAGGGAGGAGGAAAACACCAGCCCAATATGTATGCAATCCTAGCAGGACAGACTTGATCAATTGAACCCGCCCAGCGTAAGATAGTGACAGATTTGTCCAAGATCCCAGACGTCTGTCCACACTAGCGAGGAGCGGATTGCAATCGGCGATCATGAGTCTCGAAGTAATAAGGGGCACGCCCAGGTAGCGTACAGGAAGGGATCCCTGTGTGAATCCCATGATGTCTTGGATTGCTCCCTTAAGCCGTTCGGCGCGCTTGGACACAAACATCTCACTTTTGCTAATGTTGGCCTTTAATCCCGAGAGGGCGGCAAAGAGGTCGAGACTCCGTTTGAAGACTCCAACAGACTCGACATCCGCATGAGAAAACAAGAGAAGGTCATCCGCAAACGTGAGCATGAAAAGTGAAGTTGCCTCACAATTCCATTGATAGCGAAAATTAGCGCTGATTCTAATACCATCATCAATGATGCCATGCAAGACCTCCATAACCAAAGTAAATAAATAAGGTGAAATCGGATCACCTTGCCGAAGACCCCTACGCCCTTTAAAATAGCCCGCCGGTGTACCATTGATGTTGATCGAGAAGAAAGGAGTGGTCAAGCAAGCCCGAATCCAGCCCACGAAGGTCGGGTGGAAGTTAAGTGCTTCGAGTGTAGCCAATATGAAATCCCATTCCACCATGTCATACGCTTTCGCAATGTCGACCTTGAACGCCACCCGTTCGGGCAGCCCCATACTGTTGTACCCGTGACAAATTTCCTGTGCTAAGAGGATATTATCCGATATACGACGGCCCGGGATGAACGCAGTTTGGGTTTGATGGACAAGCTTCGCAAGGCTGTTCCGTAGACGATTGGCGATTATCTTTGAAATCATTTTATAGAGTACATTGCAGCAAGAAATCGGCCTGTAGTCTTTAGCCATCCGTGGGTTAGCGCTCTTAGGGATAAGAGTAATAAGCGTGGAGTTCAGCTCCCCCAAGAGAAATCCCGTTCTAAAGAATTCCTTGATTGCGTGGGTGATTTCAGGCCCAATGGTATCCCAAGGATCCTTGAAGAAAGCAGCAGAAAAGCCGTCAGGTCCGGGCGATTTGTTGTCCCCGATGGAGAGCATTGCCTTCTTAATTTCCTCATCCGTGATTGGTAGGGTCATCGTCTCGGCATCCGTCTCACTCAATTTACGCGCCAAATAAGGTGTGACCGTACCACCATGCAAAGGTGACGTCCGGGTAGACTGTCCAAGAAGCTCCGTGTAGTATCGAATGAGTTCAGCTCTAATCGGACCATCTCCCTCGAATGTGTCCCCCGCCTCATTTTCCAGCATATAAATCCAATTGCTGGCACGTCGCATAGCCACCTTCTTGAAGAAAAATGCAGTGCATTGGTCTCCGTCCTTTAACCAAGCCACTTTAGCACGTTGCGCGAGCGCCGAGTGTTTCATATCAACCGCTTTAGCATAGGCATAGCAACACCGCTTTTCCAAGATCAGAAGATTCGGCTCCAAAGGGTACTGAATAGCAAGGTCTTGGACGGTCTCCAGGTATCCACGAGCCTCAATAACGTTGCGATTAAGATCGCCCTTATCGCGTCGCAAGCGCTTTAGCTGATGTTTAATATTCTTTAGTTACTTCATGACAGCGAACATGGGATAGCCACCCACATTCTGATTCCAGGCCGCCTTGACCAAAGGGAGGAACCTAGGGTCCCTGACCAAGAAATTGTCGAATCGAAAGGCTTTACCTGCTTCTCGTGGCTGAGACGTGTCCTCCAAGATCAGAGGAGAGTGATCAGATGTTGATGGGAGTCCACAACGATAAGCAAGATCCCCGAAGCAAGCAAACCACGAGGGATTACCAACCATGCGGTCGAGGCAACGCCAAACTCCAGCCATACCACTTTGTTGGTTGTACCAAGTGAACAATGAACCAATGCGAGGTAAGGCACTAAGGTCCGAGGCAGTGAAACATTCAGCCATCTCAGAACAACCTCCATCTGGTGAACCGCCCGTAGCCTCCGAGTTGTCAAGGTTTGCGTTAAAGTCTCCCATTACGACCCAAGGGCTGTTTACCCGCATGCCAGAACTCGCAAGAATATCACTCCACAGAGCCCGTCTTTCAGTACGTCGATTGTGAACATACAAAAAGGTGATAAATAAGTCCGTCCGTTCAGCTATGATACGAACCTTGCAACGGACAGCCTGTGGAGTAGCAGCCTCGACTGTCACATTCACATGGTTAGCGTCCCAACCAATCCATATACGGGACGCCGGGCCATTAGCATAGTCATAGAACCAAGCCCAATCTCTGATAGAGTTAGCCAATGTGGAAGCATTCTGTTCCGCCACCCTTGTTTCGACTAGTCCAATTATTTTCAGTCTATGTTTTGTTATCAACTCCCCCACCGCCCATCTGTGGTCTAACCTGTTTAGACCACGTGTATTCCAAACGGCCGTAGGGATCATGAGACACCCTTTGGAAGGGCTGCTGTAGGACCCTCATTTGTGATGTGTTCCCATTCGAGTTCAGCGAGTACCGTAAATGGATTGTGGTCGGGTGTGGGTATGCTAGTAGAAGCTGTACTCGTCGAGCATTCCTCATTTGGTGGTCGTGGCCTCCTTATGTTTTCTTGAATAGTATGGATGCCCCCAGCTCTTTTCTCCACGTAGGTGGAGTTCGCGGTGGTCTCCTGGACGGCCGACTTACCCTTATCCTTATTTGTCGCATGCCTCCATTCGCTTCGCACGGGCACTCCTTTGGCGGGTTGGCTGTTCGGCCGTTGGTTATGTTGAATAACCTCAGGTTGAACATGCGGCCTTAACTGCTCTTTCGACCGAGGGTTTTGCGGGCCAGCTGTGGGTGCTTCCAGCCGGGCTGGTCGGGCCTGATTCCTAGGGCAAGAATTTCCTCCGTGATTCCAAGAGTTGCAAGTCTCGCACTTCTTGGGTTTCCAATTCGTATTCTACCTGGATAGGTACGATGTTCACTTGTCCCCCCTCCTTAGTAGGTATCCTAATGTTGAATTGTTCAGTGAATGGTTCCCCCAGAGATTTCTCGACACAGACTCTTGCATACTCAAGCCTCTCAGCATTAGCTGTCATAGCGTCTGCAAATAGGGGCTTTCCAACAACGCTTGCAACAATTCCCAGGCCTTCTTGGGTCCAACATTCCGTTCGGACGTTACGCATCTTTGTCACGCCCCGACTTCCTAACCGCCTATTCTAGCGCATTCTACGTGCCTAGCGAGTTTGTAAATAAAGAAGTGCATCGAAAACGCGTACAAATTTTTCATTTTTCATTCATGGAATGGAACATTGTTCTATACAAGACAAAAGAATGCATGTCGAACATCAGTTTCCAGACATGGTCTATCTACCACGGCGAAGAACGGCGAAGGTGTGTCGGCACAGCAAAAGCTCCTATGCGCCCGGCCTCACAGGTCGTCATCCACACACACACGTCCACCCCCAAAAGCAGCACGAAGCTCCAAAAGGTTGGCCTTGCCTTCAAAACGCGCTCACATACCGTGATCGCCAGTGCCTACAACACACAACGTAAGGAATGAGCCACCGAGGCTCAGTAAGCAGAAATCATGCATGTGTGCACGTGTCACTCCCCCGCAACGGCAATCCGCGCCGATGCATACAACACTTGCAAAGGCAATCCACGCCGATGCAAATAACAATCGTACCAACGTACTCAGACTAATGTCACTCAGGGCCCTCGGCTAATCTCACTATGCACCACAAGAGCTCACGTCCCTCAAGGACAACACGACAGCGGTCCACGCCGGATGGCCGAACCCTAGGATGCACATCGTTCCCCTAGGTCGCCATATGATCCCGGTCGTCCCCGACTGTCCGGCGGTCGCTCACGCTGGTAGCCCACGCTGAGGTCGCCTACACCAGGGTTCCACCCTGTGTCGCTTACACCCTCAGGTCGCACCCTCCAGGTCGCACCTTACCGCCACGGCCATGCCCAAATCCTAACCATAGGATATCAATATATATATCTAAAATAATAGTACGACGACGCTAAGACGCCGCCCTGGTAGCATAGTAGACAGCCCCTGACTCAACTACGAGTCGACACACTTGCCCACATCGGCAAGTCCTCGTCGCGTGCATGCGACACATCATTACGCACACTCAACCCCACGACCCTTCCTCACGAGTTCGTGTGTGCACGTGAGTATGCATATGCAGATGCAGGTAAATGCAACATAGGCTTACCACATTTAAATACTTAAATCAATTTACGAAGTCATGAAACCACGTAAGCACGTAATCACACAAATTAGGCACGTAAAACAAGTTGTGTGTCGTAGTTGGACTTCTACTTACCTGTCGTCCGTAGATTAGCAGTCACCTGACCCGTAAGTGTTCCTAAGTCCCGACCTTAGGCATGAAAATTGGTGTCAGTGCACTATTTTATTTAGTGGCTCAAGTATGCTAATCTCCGAATCCTAAATGTACATTATGGGTGTGTTAGTCTAATCGGTATTTCACGAAATTGGCTTCGGGTGAGCCTCGAGCTTGGTGTCGGAAGGATCTCGACATTTGTTTTGGTATAAAACTCGGTATTATACATATAACGGTTCGACATTTTAGATGGTGGACAAGGGTCTTCGACAATTATGATTGGAAATGTCGACATGAAGCTCGCCATGAGTCTCGACATTATTAGAAATAAATCCCGAGTTGTATGGTAATTAGGTCTCGACATTTGAATTATTTAGAAATCTCGACACTTAGTAATCTCGACAATTTAACCCAAATGTCGAGTGATATGTTGGACTTAGATTTCGGGTTTTAATTCCACAAAATGTCGCTAACATTTCGACATCTTTCTTAGCAAGGTTTCGACATTTATACCGATTTATTTGAACCCGACCTTTTATCATGCATCTCGACATTTTTTACTCGGCTCGACATTTTCTTTAGTATAAGGACTCGACATTTAACTCGACGTTCTACCCTTATCATTTCGACATTTATATCTGTTACTCGACATTTTGTATATGTTCATGAACTCGACATTTAATGATTTAAAGATCTCGACATCTTGGAACATAAAATGTCGACATGAAATTTCACCTCGACTTTAATATCGGCAGTTAGCTCGACTTTCTATTTTAGCACTTCGACATTTACATGATTTAAGATCTCGACATCTATGCAATGTCGATATACATTACGTCGGCATCTCATGTAACGTTTCGACATCTTTGCCTTGGGTCTCGACATGTTATGTACGAGCTCGACATTGTACTTTAACACTTCGACATTCCCTTTTGACGTTTGAAACTAAAAATGTCGACATGCATTTCAATCATAACCCTCGACATTTTTCCTAACATGGCTTCGACTTTGGGTTTCGACATTTTCATTAGGAAATGTCGGCATGATATTTACATGGTATCTCGACATTTATAAAAATGTCGATATAGGTTTAGTCGACATTTCATGCGACATGTATCATCTTCTTCGATTTTCCGTCGTTCTTCTCCCTCAAATTCACTTCGCAGCTTGTTCTACCTAGCATTCTAAGTTCTAAATCACATGCTATGCCACTTAACTTCATATTTGCTCAAACAAACATCCTTAGTACAAACCTAAGCTCGAAATTTAGCTAAACAATTCTTAGTATAAAAATAGAAATGGTTTAAGGGATTTTCGTCACTTACAATTTCGGGGTTCCAAGCTAGCTCGAAGTGTCCTTTACGTTTCTTCTTCTCTCGACTCTTTCTTCTTCCCTCTTTCTTTTCGTGGGTTCTTAGGTAAGGTTATGTGGTTTTTAACTTTCATATGGCTTTTCATAGATATTTAGTTGTGATGGAACAAGCTTGGCGTGGGTTTTCCACAATTTAGGGATCTTGTTTGCTAACTTCATTTCTAAGGATGTTGGGCTCAAGTTTGAGGTCTCATTTGGGCCTAAGTTTGGATTTAATTATAGCCCATTAGTAACTATAGTCCAATTTTCTCTCATGATCCAATTTCCTTGTCCAACTTTCGAAAATTCCTAAATAAATTAGGGGTCACTTGGTACGATTTAATTGTACTAAATTCAAGAAATCGCCTAAGCACGTAATTTTCCACACAATTTCAAGTAAGTCACATAAGCACTATTTAATCGCACCCAATTTCGTAAAACACGAAGCTGCACTTAAGTCATATTTAGCACATAAATCACGTTTATGCACATAATTCACCTTAATGCACATAATTCACGAAGTTACATTTTGCTAATTTATTGGCCCTACATACCTACGGGAAACCCGGGTGCTACATCCTCCCCCCCTTAAGGAGGATTTCGCCCCCGAAATCAGCCCGTTCGGAACAATTCAGGATAGCGGGTTTTCATCTCATCCTCGCGTTCCCATGTGGCTTCCTCTACTGACTGATTCCGCCACAGAACTTTCACTAGAGGAATCTCTTTGTTCCTAAGCCTCTTCGTCTCATGCATCAATATCTCTACAGGGGTTTCCTCATAACTCAGGTCTGGTTTCAAGTGTTGATGCAGTGAGTCGTTTATCAACACGTGGCTTGGGTCAGCGATATACTTCCGCAAAGTCGACACGTGGAACACATTGTGTACTTGCGACAACGATGCTGGTAGTTCCAGTTGGTACGCTACTTCGCCAACTCTCTTTATTATCTTGAAGGGACCAATGTATCTTGGGCTTAGTTTTCCCTTCTTGCCGAATCTCTTAACGCCCTTCATTGGCAATACTTTCACGAAAACCCAATCGTTGACTTCAAATTCTAGCGGTCTACGTCTCCGATCCGCATAACTCTTCTGTCTACTCTGCGCCGTGCGCATTCTTTCTCGGATCAGCGTGATAATTTCCGTCATTTCCCGTATCATATCTGGGCCTAACATCGCCCTTTCACCTACTTCGTCCCAATGCACTGGGGATCTGCACTTCCGTCCGTACAAGGCTTCATAAGGAGCCATTCCAATTGTAGCTTGGTAACTGTTGTTGTACGAGAATTCTACAAGTGGAAGGTACTTGCTCCAGTTGCCTTTGAAGTCAAGTACACAGGCTCGTAACATATCTTCCAGCGTTTGGATTGTCCGCTCGGATTGGCCGTCCGTTTGTGGGTGATATGCTGTGCTAAATGCCAATTTCGTCCCCATGGCCTTTTGTAAACTTGTCCAGAATTTAGATAGAAACCGTGAATCGCGGTCTGAAACTATCGTTATGGGTGTCCCATGGAGTCTTACTATCTCTTGGATGTACAATTCTGCATACCGCTCCATGGTAAACGTTGTACTTATCGGCAAAAAATGGGCTGATTTCGTAAGTCGATCTACAATTACCCAAATTGCATCGTGTCCTTTCGCGTTCCTCGGCAATCCGCTCACGAAATCCATCGTTACATTGTCCCACTTCCACTCCGGAATGGGCAGAGGTTGCAGCGTCCCTGCCGGTCGCTGATGTTCTGCCTTAATTTGCTGGCAGGTGAGGCATTGGCTCACGAACGTCGCTACGTCCTTTTTCATTCCCGGCCACCAGTAGTTAGTCCTTAGATCCCTATAAAGCTTCGTAGCTCCTGGGTGTACCGAATATGGTGTGATATGTGCTTCCATCAGTATAACTCGTCTAAGATCCGCGTCGTTCGGTACGTATAATCTATTCTTGTAGTATAAGCTTTCGTCGTTCTGAAACGTGAAGTCTGTTGTTGACTGTTCGATTTGCGCTCCCTTAGTTTTCAGGTAAAACTCATCGTTTTCCTGTGCCTTTCTGATCTGCTCCAGTAGCGTTGGTTGCAGAGTCAGGGTTGCTAACTTTACCTCGACTTCTCCCAATGGTACGACTTCCATGTCGAGCTGTTGAAGTTCCGCGCTCACAGATTTCCGGCTTAGAGCATCAGCTACCACGTTCGCCTTCCCTGGGTGGTAGTTGATCACACAATCGTAGTCCTTCACCAACTCCAGCCATCTTCTCTGCCTCATATTGAGTTCCTTTTGGGTGAAGAAGTACTTCAGACTCTTGTGATCGGTGTAAATTTCGCATCTTTCTCCATACAAGTAGTGCCTCCAAATTTTGAGAGCGAAGACTACCGCGGCTAGCTCCAAGTCGTGTGTAGGGTAGTTCTTTTCGTACTCCTTCAGTTGTCGTGAGGCATAAGCCACCACGTTACCGTTCTGCATCAGTACGCATCCTAACCCGTTCTTCGAGGCATCGCTATACACTGAGAACCCTCCTGTCCCTGTGGGTATTGTCAGCACTGGGGCTGTAGTAAGCCGCTTTTTCAGTTCTTGGAAGCTTTGTTCACACTCTTTGCTCCATTGAAAAGGCGTGTTTTTCTTAGTCAACCTTGTCAGCGTAGAGGCGATTCTAGAGAAATCTTTGATGAATTTCCTATAGTAGCCTGCTAAGCCTAGGAAGCTTCGTACTTCCGTTACGTTGGTCGGCTGTGGCCAATCATTAATTGCTTCGATTTTGCTCGGGTCCACCGAGATTCCCGCTCCCGAGACGATGTGCCCCAAGAACGCTACTTGATCCAGCCAAAATTCACACTTCTTAAACTTGGCGTACAACTGCTTTTCCCGCAATACTCCGAGTACCACTCGTAGGTGTTGTTCGTGCTCCTCCTTCGTCTTGGAGTAGACGAGGATGTCATCTATGAACACGATCACGAACTTGTCTAGATAGGCTTCGAACACCCGGTTCATTAGGTCCATGAAGGCCGCCGGTGCGTTCGTCAGTCCAAAGGGCATTACTAGGAATTCGAAGTGCCCGTATCTGGTACTGAATGCCGTTTTGGGAATGTCCTCCTTGCGGATCTTCAGTTGATGGTAGCCCGACCTCAAATCGATCTTAGAAAATACTGTGGCGCCTTGCAATTGGTCGAAGAGGTCGTCTATTCGGGGTAGTGGATACTTGTTCTTGATCGTCAGCTTGTTCAACTCCCTGTAGTCTATACACAATCTCATCGAGCCATCCTTCTTTCGTATGAACAGGACTGGCGCACCCCAGGGAGAAAAGCTGGTCTGAATGAATCCTTTCTGTAGGAGTTCATCTATTTGTTCCTTCAATTCCTTTAATTCGGTTGGCGCTAAGCGATATGGAGCCTTGGACACTGGTGCTGCTCCCGGCACCAGGTCAATCGTGAATTCAATTTCTCTGTCCGGGGGTAGTCCCGGCAGATCTTCCGGAAATACGTCCGGGAACTCTTTAATCACGGGTACGTCTTCGAATTTCGTGGGGGTATTCCCTTCCGCCTTCAGTGCGAATACCAGATATGCCTCGCATCCGGAATTGACTAATCGCTGAGCTTTTAAGGCTGATATCCTCGGAATACCTCTCCTCTTCATTGTCCCCTTGAAGGTGACAGGTTCTTCCCCTTCTAAGCTAAACGTAACTACTTTACGGTTACAGTCTATCACTGCTCCGTACTTTGAGAGCCAGTCCATCCCGAGGATCACTTCGTAATCGTCCATCGGGATGACTATCAGGTCTACCGGCAATTCTCTATTACCGACTAAGATTGGGCAATTTCTTAACATTTGACTAGTCCTAGTTGGTGCCCCGCTTGGAATTGCTACGCTATACTCGTAATCGACTCGCTCAGGCGTTACCCCTAGTTTCGTCACATACTTCACAGACGCAAACGAGTGGGTCGCCCCTGAATCTACTAGAATGCACGTGGGAGTTTGATGGACCGGTAGGGTACCTGTTACCACCTCCGGGTTGTTTTCTGCTTCCTCGGAAGTGATGGTGTACACCCGTGCTGGCACCCTTTGAGGTCCTGCCTGACTCCCGGTCTGATTTCCCGAAGCACCCTCCGGGCACTGTCTCACAAAGTGTCCCGGCTTCCCACATCTAAAGCAGGTGTTGACTTGCATGTTGCAGTTCCCAAAGTGCCTTTTCCCACACCTCTGGCAATATGGGCCCTGCGCTGCTCCCTGGTTCTGGTTTGGATTTGGGGGTCTGTTCATCGTCCCCTGAGGCTGTTGAGGAGGCCGGTTCTGAAACCTCTTCTTGCCCCCTTTAGGCACGAACTGCCGTTTCTGGTCTCCTCCGCTCCATTGCGCTCCTTGCATTTGCGCGAACTTGCGTTTGGCCTCTTGTGCCTTCAAGATTCTGGCTTCCGCCTGTTCAGCCACCATAGCTCTCTCTGCTACTTGAGAGTAAGTAGCTCCCTGAATTCCCGCCATGCTCACATCTCTGTAGAGCTCGGGCTTCAATCCTTCCAGAAAGCGTTCGATTTTCAGGGCTTCCGTGCTGACCATGTGTGCTGCAAATCTGGACAGCTGCTCAAACTTCTTTATGTACTCGGCCACCGTCATCGGTCCCTGCCTGAGATTGATGAATTCGTTCAGGCGCTGTGCTCGAATCGGGGCGGTGAGGTACTTGCCCCTGAACAACTCCTTGAATCTTTCCCAGCTCATTGTAGCGGGGTTCTCTAACACCATGATGGTGTCCCACCAGTGTCCTGCGCTCCCTCGTAGTAGGAACGCAGCACAGAGGGCCTTTTCCGCCTCTGGAACCCTGCTATAGATGAACATGCTTTCGAGAGTCCTTAACCAGTCTTCAGCTGCTGTTGAGTCAGCTGTGTCTTCGAAGGTCGGTGGGTTCAACCTTCGGAATCGTTCTCCCACCCTCAGTCCTTTCCGCCTGAGTTGGCCCAGCATTAGCAGTATTCTGTTGGATCAGTTGTTGGATCTGCGTCGACTGCTGACGGACTAATTCCGTTAGCTGGAATATCGTTGCGTCCCGATTGTCGGGAGGGGCCGCGTTTCCCCTGTTCTGGTCGTCGCCACCACTCGACTCTCCTCTCGTTCTTACCATCTTTCTACCCTATCCTGATTGTCCTATGGCCAATAAATTATACAACATAGACAATCACATAGACTTAACACTTACTTGCAAGGCCGCTTCCGCTCTTTTGGGTGTGTGTGTGTGGACAGTCTACAGAACCTGTGACCGAAGCTCTGATACCACCCTGTCACGCCCCGACTTCCTAACCGCCTATTCTAGCGCATTCTACGTGCCTAGCGAGTTTGTAAATAAAGAAGTGCATCGAAAACGCGTACAAATTTTTCATTTTTCATTCATGGAATGGAACATTGTTCTATACAAGACAAAAGAATGCATGTCGAACATCAGTTTCCAGACATGGTCTATCTACCACGGCGAAGAACGGCGAAGGTGTGTCGGCACAGCAAAAGCTCCTATGCGCCCGGCCTCACAGGTCGTCATCCACACACACACGTCCACCCCCAAAAGCAGCACGAAGCTCCAAAAGGTTGGCCTTGCCTTCAAAACGCGCTCACATACCGTGATCGCCAGTGCCTACAACACACAACGTAAGGAATGAGCCACCGAGGCTCAGTAAGCAGAAATCATGCATGTGTGCACGTGTCACTCCCCCGCAACGGCAATCCGCGCCGATGCATACAACACTTGCAAAGGCAATCCACGCCGATGCAAATAACAATCGTACCAACGTACTCAGACTAATGTCACTCAGGGCCCTCGGCTAATCTCACTATGCACCACAAGAGCTCACGTCCCTCAAGGACAACACGACAGCGGTCCACGCCGGATGGCCGAACCCTAGGATGCACATCGTTCCCCTAGGTCCCCATATGATCCCGGTCGTCCCCGACTGTCCGGCGGTCGCTCACGCTGGTAGCCCACGCTGAGGTCGCCTACACCAGGGTTCCACCCTGTGTCGCTTACACCCTCAGGTCGCACCCTCCAGGTCGCACCTTACCGCCACGGCCATGCCCAAATCCTAACCATAGGATATCAATATATATATCTAAAATAATAGTACGACGACGCTAAGACGCCGCCCTGGTAGCATAGTAGACAGCCCCTGACTCAACTACGAGTCGACACACTTGCCCACATCGGCAAGTCCTCGTCGCGTGCATGCGACACATCATTACGCACACTCAACCCCACGACCCTTCCTCACGAGTTCGTGTGTGCACGTGAGTATGCATATGCAGATGCAGGTAAATGCAACATAGGCTTACCACATTTAAATACTTAAATCAATTTACGAAGTCATGAAACCACGTAAGCACGTAATCACACAAATTAGGCACGTAAAACAAGTTGTGTGTCGTAGTTGGACTTCTACTTACCTGTCGTCCGTAGATTAGCAGTCACCTGACCCGTAAGTGTTCCTAAGTCCCGACCTTAGGCATGAAAATTGGTGTCAGTGCACTATTTTATTTAGTGGCTCAAGTATGCTAATCTCCGAATCCTAAATGTACATTATGGGTGTGTTAGTCTAATCGGTATTTCACGAAATTGGCTTCGGGTGAGCCTCGAGCTTGGTGTCGGAAGGATCTCGACATTTGTTTTGGTATAAAACTCGGTATTATACATATAACGGTTCGACATTTTAGATGGTGGACAAGGGTCTTCGACAATTATGGTTGGAAATGTCGACATGAAGCTCGCCATGAGTCTCGACATTATTAGAAATAAATCCCGAGTTGTATGGTAATTAGGTCTCGACATTTGAATTATTTAGAAATCTCGACACTTAGTAATCTCGACAATTTAACCCAAATGTCGAGTGATATGTTGGACTTAGATTTCGGGTTTTAATTCCACAAAATGTCGCTAACATTTCGACATCTTTCTTAGCAAGGTTTCGACATTTATACCGATTTATTTGAACCCGACCTTTTATCATGCATCTCGACATTTTTACTCGGCTCGACATTTTCTTTAGTATAAGGACTCGACATTTAACTCGACGTTCTACCCTTATCATTTCGACATTTATATCTGTTACTCGACATTTTGTATATGTTCATGAACTCGACATTTAATGATTTAAAGATCTCGACATCTTGGAACATAAAATGTCGACATGAAATTTCACCTCGACTTTAATATCGGCAGTTAGCTCGACTTTCTATTTTAGCACTTCGACATTTACATGATTTAAGATCTCGACATCTATGCAATGTCGATATACATTACGTCGGCATCTCATGTAACGTTTCGACATCTTTGCCTTGGGTCTCGACATGTTATGTACGAGCTCGACATTGTACTTTAACACTTCGACATTCCCTTTTGACGTTTGAAACTAAAAATGTCGACATGCATTTCAATCATAACCCTCGACATTTTTCCTAACATGGCTTCGACTTTGGGTTTCGACATTTTCATTAGGAAATGTCGGCATGATATTTACATGGTATCTCGACATTTATAAAAATGTCGATATAGGTTTAGTCGACATTTCATGCGACATGTATCATCTTCTTCGATTTTCCGTCGTTCTTCTCCCTCAAATTCACTTCACAGCTTGTTCTACCTAGCATTCTAAGTTCTAAATCACATGCTATGCCACTTAACTTCATATTTGCTCAAACAAACATCCTTAGTACAAACCTAAGCTCGAAATTTAGCTAAACAATTCTTAGTATAAAAATAGAAATGGTTTAAGGGATTTTCGTCACTTACAATTTCGGGGTTCCAAGCTAGCTCGAAGTGTCCTTTACGTTTCTTCTTCTCTCGACTCTTTCTTCTTCCCTCTTTCTTTTCGTGGGTTCTTAGGTAAGGTTATGTGGTTTTTAACTTTCATATGGCTTTTCATAGATATTTAGTTGTGATGGAACAAGCTTGGCGTGGGTTTTCCACAATTTAGGGATCTTGTTTGCTAACTTCATTTCTAAGGATGTTGGGCTCAAGTTTGAGGTCTCATTTGGGCCTAAGTTTGGATTTAATTATAGCCAACTATAGTCCAATTTTCTCTCATGATCCAATTTCCTTGTCCAACTTTCGAAAATTCCTAAATAAATTAGGGGTCACTTGGTACGATTTAATTGTACTAAATTCAAGAAATCGCCTAAGCACGTAATTTTCCACACAATTTCAAGTAAGTCACATAAGCACTATTTAATCGCACCCAATTTCGTAAAACACGAAGCTGCACTTAAGTCATATTTAGCACATAAATCACGTTTATGCACATAATTCACCTTAATGCACATAATTCACGAAGTTACATTTTGCTAATTTATTGGCCCTACATACCTACGGGAAACCCGGGTGCTACAATCTTGATCCATAACGGGACAGCCACATGTTGTTTTTTCTCAAAAGACATACCAACCCGCCACACTTCGAGAAATAGAGGCTGCCCCTGCATGAGCCATGGGCCGCCTTCCAAGACCGCGGCTAAGGCTTCGGCCGACGCGAATCTGAACTTGAAAAATCCATTAATTGTAGCTCTTACCTCGACATTATCAGTCCACATAGAGCGGACAAAACGTTCAACATGGGGAAAGTATGGTCTTTTTCCCAGAAAATATCCAACAAGGGTGTGGTCCCATCTAGCCGTTCCCTTCTGAACCACTTCCCATGGCAGGTAAGCCTCAGCTTTACCGTTGATTATGGAAGGAGCCGTGCAGGATAAGGGGAGTTGCTTCACGGGGGGATGTCGTGGTCGGTTTCGGTTGGTGATAGTACCTTGAAGAACGGCTGCAAAGGATGTGTTATTAGTCACTGCCGGTCGCTCCATTGTAGAAGTTTTCTCAGCCACCTTAAGAGGTGGTTCTTCGATGCTAGAGGTGTTAGCCACGATCGGCCCTAAATCCACAGCCGAAGGGAACATGGCCTGGTGGTTAGGGAAACGGCGATCATTAGTGGCATTTGGGGGCTGTTCATCGTCCGACGCATCCTCAACAACTACGGTAACTTCCTGATGTGGTTGTGGTGCCGTGACCTCAGATGTTTGTCGAGCTCCACTAGGTGATGCCCTGGGCCCGATTATACTAGGTGATGAGGCAGCCGACAAAGGCCTAGGGCTGCTAGTAGTTATCATTGAATTAGAGGCTGTGATGGGTGGTGATTCAGCCTCAGTAGCACCTTCCATGGTCATGTTCGAGCGGGAGGGTGGCGGCGGCGTACCCCTACGCATAGGGCCGCGAGATTCCAGCCGCGGATCACGAAGTGGCATGATAGTGGACGTGTATCGTCTGTTGCGGCGTGGAGGTATCCCGGGCTGGGTGGGGGTTAAGTATCGGGCCATGTTGATGGCGTTTGGGGGTAGACCCATAGTGCGAGGACTCCGACCGAGCTGGTGTGGCAAGTGGTTGCACCGGCGGTTGCTGGCTGCTGGGGTGAGAACCATTCCGCTCCATTCCCGTAAAACGGACTATAGACTCCTCGGCGGCCTGAATGCAACGAGAGGCAGCCCCATTAGAAGGTTGTTCAGGCATATTTGAAGCGGGTGGGGGCTGCATAGGCGGCGGCTGGGGGTCGGCGGTCGCGCCGTTCATGCGACCCAAAAACACCTCGAAAGCGGCGACATCAAACCGATCATCAAAATCAGCGATGGCATTCCTAAGGAGCCCGTAATCCGGCATAGGTTCAAACATGTTCAGATTATCCATCTCAAACATCTCCATGAAGCGCAAGGAGAAAACGTCACAAGGAAGATGAAAGGTCACGTTGTTTTGGGGTAGAAGCTGACGGGGAGCTGAAAGGTCACGGCCCTCCCAAAGCCGTCTGGACCCGGCGATGGAGGGCGGGGGTTGTCTTGGAAGCGCCGGCTTGGCCTAGGTGGTCGGCTTGGGTGGTGGGGCGTGGGGATATGGGGTCGAAGTTTGGGGGATTCGAAAGGGCACAAAGCGAAATGGACGTGAAGGCTCAAAGACCTTCCATCGCCGTCTGATCCCGGCGATGGAGGGTGGCGAGGGAAGTTCCGGCGGATGGCAGCAAGGTGGATTGGGTGCCGGCGGCGAAGCAGTGGTGGATGGAGAAGACGGCGTGTAGATGACGTTGATTTGAGCTCGAACTGTGTGAAAATCGCACACACTGGAGGTGTAAAATTTTCAAGATAGGTTATATCCTTTTCTGGAAATTTCGCCAATGAAAGGCGTAAATGTTTCAGGAAGAAAGGGAAGTTGATTCCGAGATATATCAGACCTTTCACAATTGCGAGTTGGAGAAGTGGCGTACCAACTCGAGTTGTCCACCTCG
Source organism: Craterostigma plantagineum (assembly GCA_027422505.1). Classification (NCBI taxonomy): domain Eukaryota; kingdom Viridiplantae; phylum Streptophyta; class Magnoliopsida; order Lamiales; family Linderniaceae; genus Craterostigma; species Craterostigma plantagineum. The sequence continues at coordinate 62,640 of JAPQWV010000784.1, forward strand.
CTCGCACAAATCCATGATGCCTTCCATGTGTCTACATTATGAAAGTACATCAAAGCACAGAAGAAGGTACATTAGTCTTTTCCCTACTAATCTATTATCAACTTAGCATATATTTGCATAAAAATGATTTTGATCTTCGATAGATTGACGTATTAATGGAAAAAAAGTTTACCCTACTCTAAGAGCTACAGTTCGCGCATGGACAGATTATTGCGGTACTCTTTATCTTTATCTAAGTGTTCCTTCCCTCTTTAAAGAACAACATTTCTGAATTTCACTGCTGATTTCTAATGCTGTTTGTTAACCAGAGAAAATGAAGTACATGTTTACTTCTCCCCGACAAGTGGTGGTCGATGCTCGATTATCTCAGGAAAATAACCACCTTCTCATCACCCAGCATTCTGCCAAAGACGGGGTGGATCATAACAATGCTTCCCCAAGTGCAAAGAACATACAAAAGAAGAAAGGAAGCCAATTGACATAACTTAGAATTAATGATTCTATATGCTGTTGCGAAGTTCTCGAACTACTTATTCCTCTGTTAAGTATTCAGGGATATTAGACAATGTCTTTAATGTTATGTCAATCATGTTATGAAATATATTCCTTTGTTAGTTTACCATATCAGATTTCTTTGGTTTCTATTAAGGTTTAGATTATGATGTCGGATACCAACATCCATTTTAAACATCTAGACTCTTGCCCAACTATTATTAGTATTTCGTCTGTATGGCAAAGAGGAGTCATAGACATCAATAAAATTAGTCATTAATATTTATCTAAGACTGGATTAAATGTTTGTCTATATAATGAAATTCATGATGATGCCGAATTATTGAACCATATTTACTAATGTGTTATACTAAATCTATAGGTATATAATACCGATTAAGATTTAAACAGCCCTGTCAATTCAACAATTTCTATTCATTAACACATTTATTTTTCCACTTCTGTCAAAATAAAATATTTGATATGAAGTGTCTAATGTATTTGTTCTAAGTCTTCTCTGATTCTCTACAATGTATTTTATATGTAGAGTTGTGGTTGTAATGGGCTTGTTAGGGACCCAATGGGCTTAATACCTTTCCAAGGTATTTAAGCTAAACCCTAACCATAATTAATGTAAGTTTCCATTAGTTAAATTACTTCACGTACGCAAACACTCAGAAGCCTCCAAACACTATTCACGTATTCAACGAAAGGTTTTAATCTTTATCAAAGCGTTCTTGGATAATCTGGAATTACAAGTCGTATCAGAGCAAGCGTGTAGGTGAGGAAACTTCATACAAGTGACAAAAAATCGAGTTTTGAGCAATTTCTACAGAGGTTTAAGATTTCGTCACGCAGACAAAAATTGCACTTTCCAAGCTGCTTTTTAGTTTTTTTCTGGGCTCTTCTAGTGTTACTTGCATTTCTATCAGTTCTGAGGATTTTCAATCCAGTTGCTGCCGATATCAAGTTTTTGGAAGTATTTCAGTCTGCGAAGAGAAGAAACGTCTGTTCTTCATTCTGTTTCTAAGTTCGCGAATGGCAATGTATTAGGGTTTTAGGTTCACGAACTCAAGGACTTCTACTATTTCACGGGTCTTTACTCTCACAAGGCTACTTCGCGAATCAAGTCCGCACTCCTTGGTTGACGAATTCTAAGGTTCGCGCATCATCACACTTCGCGAAGTACCATTTTGCGGGTTCGAAGTTCACGAGCCTTTTGATTTTCAAAGATCAACGCCTCAGATTCAATTTCACACTTCACGAATCCAGTTCCCATTCCGCAAACTCAGATCACTTTGCGAACTATAGACCAAGTCGCGATTCGTCTTCACGAGCCCCAACCTGTTTGCGAACTCAAAGAACTTGTTCACTTAACGGTTTGAGTCAATTCGCAATCCAATCTACTTTGCGAACTCGGCCCACTTCGCGAATCAAGTCTACTTTGTGAATCCTAGTTCTAAAGTAAGTTTGCGCCTCACACCACTCACGACACGATCACTTCGCGAACTTGGATAACTTCACGAACTCGAATTAGTTTCACGAACCCATATAATTAGACTAGTTCGCGAACTCCTAGACCAATTCGCGAAGTAACACTTCACTACTACAATTCGCAAACGAGATCTAATTTTCAATTCGTGAATTCACATACCAACCCAAATTTCGCGAACAAAACCCTTGTCTCAAAGTCAATTCTCAAAATTCAATTTTGATCAAATTCTTCAATTTTTAATTTTCCTCACATTACACGTTAATGATCTTATCCAAAACACAAGAGATGAACTCCTTAAGAATGGGAAATGATGTTAGAGCTCCTCAGACATGGAGAGTATGCAGTCTGGAAAAGAAGATTCATTAACTTCATAATTCAGATAACCTGTTGGAATCTATTTACAATGGACCTAAGCAGTACTGGACTGTAATCCCAGCCACTACCACAACCACTCCTGCAAGAGAAGAATAGAGCATCTTGAAGACTCTCGACCAATGCAATGACGAAGAAAAGCTGCGACTTAAGGCTGATAAAGTCGCAAAATCATACATGATGCAAGCAATTCCCAATGACATTCTGATGCAACTCGAATGTGGTGAAAGTGTGAAAGAAATGTGGGATGCCCTACGGATTATGATGCAGGGAACAGAAGTTAACACAATGACAAGAATGGCAAATACCCTCATCTCATATGATCGCTTTCAGGCAAACAAAGGAGAAACTCTTTAAGAAATATTTCATCGATACCTTGTCCTCCTAAACGAACTAAAGATGAACGAAATTACGAAAAATGTAATGGAGATCAACATCAAGTTCCTTGGATCACTTCATCCAATATGGGAATCAACAACAATCATGATAAGACAAATGAACAATCTGACCAATGTCAGCATCCGCACCCTATTTGATCATCTCAATCAACACTCCAATTACGTGGAGAAAGAAGGGAGAAAGCTAGCCCAGTGGGAAGAGACAACTTGCACTCATGTCTGAATGATCAGCAAGAAAGAATTCCAAGGACAAGGAGATCATTCAGTCATCTCAAGCTCAGGAGGGTGGAGATTCAGACTCTGATGGAGAACTCAAGGACCTCACAAAACATGAGGATAAGGAGATTACACTCAAGGAACTTGCAAAACAACTCGCATTGGTCTCAAACTTCGTACAAAAGAAATACTATAAGAAGCCCGGATCCTCATCCAATCGTCAAAGAATTTCCTCTACTTCAAAAGGAAAGGCTCAAGAAGAAGAACAGAATCCTGAAAACGCCTCTCAAGCTGGAAAATGCTTCAATTGTGGGAAAATTGGACACTTTGCCAGAGAGTGCAGATTGCCAAAGAAAAAGGATGTCAACCATTATCGAAGAAAAGTTCAATTGGCCGAGCAGAAGGAGAAGGGAATGGTCTTGATGGCTGAACAGGATCATTGGCTTGGGGACACCTCAAACAGCAAGGAAGAAAACATGGCACTGATGGCCGGACTGGATGACGAAGGGAATGTAGCTGAAGCTGATGGAAGTGACTCGGAAAAGGAAGTCACCAACAACTCAGATATGATTGAGGTAATAGAAGCAGACTATGATTCATTACATAAAATGAAAAATGAATTTTTAACTCTATATAAGTCGAACAAACATGGTAAAAAAAAATTAGAGAATTAGAAGCGAATCTACAAAATAATATAGAAGTTCTAGATAAGTTTAGGTATGTGTATGCATGTGAGAAAAATCGTGTACACTTGTAGCTAATGAAAAAGTCACAAAGCTAGAAGCTCAAGTGCTAAAATCTGAGGCTAAAGCCAAGGAATTAGCCGTAGAAATGAGGTCCCATAGAGATAAAGCAATGGACACCTCAGCAAAGTATGACATACTCTATAAGGAACGAGAAAGACTGTACTCCAAGATTAAAAATTAGAGGACCTCTTAACCCGACGAGAACAGACAGAACAGACATTTTTCTTAAACAAGCCCGCTGATATCTACTTCTAAAATCCCCATGAGGGAATTGTTTTTGAAAACCCATGTCTGCTAAAGAAAGGTATGTAGAGACTATATTTTATTGTGCTTGATTTCATTAGTTGTCCTTGTAATTAGGGGCTTTATTTGTATTAGTCCATAGATTAGGACTAGTTTGTTATTTATACCAAGCTTGTTTGGTATAAATACTTGTACAAACAATTGAGCTGAATACAGAAAATTAGAGAATCAATCCGAAAGGCTTTTGAATTAAATTCTAGAGAGAGAAACATAAAAAACTTTCTCACACTAATAGTTTCTCTCTCGTGTTCTTCGAAGAAAGGTTTCGATCGAGATTCAATTTCTATCATTATAGTCGATTAGCTTAGAATTCATGCCTAGGATTGTTTTGAGTTGATAATTGAGTACCTAACAATTGGTATCAGAGCAGATTCGTTCTGTTTTGAATAAGAATTGTTAGAAATCAGATTGAAATTTTTTTTGGAACTGTTTCGTGCGAAGAACAGTTTACGTGCGAAAATTAATTTCGATTTGATAGCCTAATTCTGTGCTTATTTGATGTGATTTTGATGTTTCTGTGCTCGCATAAGTAGTTTAGATCAAATGCGATAAGATAAGTAGCGATCGAATCATGATTTAGACCGAATTTATGGTTCTGAGATGTTACTGTTTGCGATAAGAACAGTTTGAATGTGTTCTGATTTTTGCAAAATTGAATATCATCTGCTTCAAAACATGTTTAATCGTCTGTTTGTAAGGGTTCGGTAGCTAATTTCGAGCATATACCTGCAATTCCATCGATCAATTTTCAGTATTGCTTGATTCTGTGTTAAATTTGTATTCTGTGAACTGTTGCGCAATTTCAATTTTTCTGGCTAAGGCCTACGATAGAGTGGAGTGGGACTTTATCTTGGTGACGCTTGAGGCGCTTAATTTCCCCCCCAGGTGTGTGGGCTGGATTCGTGCGTGTCTCACTACCCCTCACTTCTCGATCAATATTAATGGGCGATCTGAAGGTTACTTCAAAGGGCAACGGGGGCTGAGACAAGGCGAGCCGATCTCTCCTTATCTTTTTACCTTAGTGATGGAAGTACTCCATGGAATTATTGAGGATCGGCTTAGTAGAGCGGTTGTTTTCATTATCACTGGAGATGCGACCCGATGAGGCTTTTTATGCTCACCTTCGCTGACGACTTGCTCCTTTTCTCACATGCGGATATCGCTTCAGTAGGTGTCTTTAAGGACAGCCTGGAAATCTTTGCTAACCTCTCTGGTTTACGAGCCAACCCTAACAAAAGCGAAATGTTCATTTCCAAAAGAGCCGAACGACTGAAGGGAATGATGAGTGCTATTATGGGGTTCTGGCGGGTTCCCTACCTGTTCGATATCTTGGGGTTCCATTGATAACCTCGAGACTCACGATAGCGGACTGCGAACCACTTCTCTCTACCATTGATCGGCGTCTAGGCTCATGGACTAACCTCTCTTTATCATATGCAGGTCGAGTCCAACTGATTAAGTCCGTTTTGCTGGGTATTCACACATATTGGGCAGGGGTTTTCCTACTTCCAAAAGGGGTAGTGCATGCGATCGAGAAACGACTTAGGTCGTTTCTTTGGAGGGGGTCGAGCGCCAAAGTGGCTTGGGCTGCCGTATGTGCGCCACGAGAGGAGGGTGGACTCGGACTTAGATCTATTAAGACGGATAATAAGGCATTATTATTGCGCCTACTGTGGAGCATCTTAAGTGGGGACGAGTCTTCTATCTGGGCAAATTGGATTCGACGGACACGATTACATAACGTATCGCTCTGGTCCGTCAATATTAACGCAAGGACGTCTTGGAGTTGGAGGAAGTTCCTGAAGCTTCGCCAACACATTCGGGCGCTTATTGAGTTCTGCATTGGTAATGGTGTCAACACGAGGCTCTGGACCGACCCGTGGCTCTACCATAACCCGTTGGTTGAGCATATACCCCGCGGGCCTATGGTCATGGGACTACCTATAGATTCCATGCTCAACTCCGTAATTACTGACCAAGGGTGGAGCTGGCCGGCGCAATCTACAACGGAATACATGGATATTGCTCCACTTCTGCCTCCCACTCGGCCGGCTGAGGAAGATAGGATAAGGTGGATTGCGACGGGTAACGGCTGTTTCTCTACCCACTCGGCTCGGATGAGTTTGCGCACACAACTCCCTACGGTCCCTTGGTACACACTTTTTGGCGGCCCTATATCTGTTCCTCGACACTAGTTCATCTTTTGGCTCGCGATTAGGAACAAATTAGCTACCAAGGATAAGGCTTGGGTGGCCTCGGCGGCGGGAAACACTATTTGCCTGCTCTGCGACGACCATCTCGATGAGACGATACAACATTTGTTTTTTGAGTGCTCCTTCTCTAGACGTTGTCTACATCTGATTCGTACTCGTATGCGCTTTACTTGGCCGCACACGGAGTGGCATGCGGCGATTCACTGGGCTGCTAACAGATGGAGGAGGAATCACCTCTCCGCGTTTGGACCACGTCATGCTCTTGCTTCACTGATTTACCATATCTGGTCTGTGCGCAACCAGCGGTGGCACGAGGGATGAAGGCGTTCTCCGGATAAGATTGCTTCAGAGGTTGAAGCTCTCCTCGCTGTGCGACTTACTACTTTGTCGCACAAATATGAGTTGCAGAGGTGTGCCATGCGTAGGGTTTGGCGCATTGCATGGTCATGATTGTCTTCGTTTTATTTTTTCAGTTTGATCTATATCGGGTCTGGAATTGGATGTGAGCTGGTATCATGTTACCAGTTGGTTTTTGGTGCTTTTGTACGTATCTCTGTACAGACGTTTTCTTTTGTTATTTTAGTGACCGTTTCCCCAAAAAAAAATTTCTCGCTAAGTTCTTCGATCGAAATAAACTCTCGATCGAAAAAGAACGTGCGGAAATTTTCTCAATTAAGGATATGAATTAGAAATAGAAGTCGCTACTGAGGACGAGTTGAGGGTAAAAGTTTTACGAGCGCTATTTCAGCGAGAATTTTATTCGGAAGAATTTTATTCTGAGGGCCGCGGGGCTCGCCCTCTAGGCATGATATGGAGGAATTTCAGGCGTGTCTGGTGAGTGCTGACTTGTTGACATTACCTACGATGGGCCAAGTATTAACATGGTACAAGAAGCAGCGGGCTGAGGCTGGGGTTTGGCGCCGACTTGATCGTATACTGGGAAACCCCCAATGGTTCGCCCGGTTCACGGACTCACTTTGTAGGTGTGGCCTGCCCACCACCTCTGATCACTCCCCTGTGCTGTTGGGAGCTACACGTATGCGACAGCATGAGGCGACATATAGATTTGACAACTTCTTGACAAAGGACCCGGCATTCTTGGGCATTGTCCAGAATGTCTGGAACGTTCCTATGCATGGTTTCCCTATGTTCGCTTTGGTGAGTCGGCTCAAGATGTTGAAACTGGCCCTGCAGAGGTTGCGACGACAGAAGGGAGACTTGACGGCGAATGTTACAGAGGCGAAACAGTTTCTTGATCTTGCTCAGGACTTTGCATCACGATATCCCAGGGAGGTCGCCTTCTACGACTTGGAGCGGCTATGTAGAGTGCTATATACTAAGGCAGTGGAGGTTGAGCATTCTGCACTGGCACAGCGGGCCAAGCTGGCTTGGCTAAAGGATGGGGACCAGTGCTCGTCCTATTTCTTTCGTAGGGTGGCCATGCGATGAGCAAACCGCATTTGGTCCCTTGAGACGACAAATGGTGTGGCAGCCCCGCCTTCCACCACTACTTTCTTAATTAGTCTACGCGACTAATGTCCTAAAAATGAAATAGATCGTACGAAATTTCGGATAAAATTTTTCCTTCTATAAAAAGGAATCTTGAAGTTGTCTACAAAATCATCCTGGGTCCTATTTACATAGGAAAGCGCGCATGCGGGTCAAAATAAATTTATCTACTGGGCCTCCACGAGATCGCATCCATGCACACACTTCCATCTCAAAAGCCCACGGAAGCTTCAAAAGTTGGCCTCGCCGTGAAAATGATCACGTACCGTGATCGCGGGGTCCTACAACACATAAAAACGTGGAATGAGCTTATAAAGCTCAGTAAGTGAAAATCATGCATGCAATGCACGTGACTTAAATAGCGAAGGCATCCGTGCCAATGCTATCTACTCCTCACATTCTTCCTGACCTTTCTCACCTTTTTCTTGACCTTTCATAACATATTTGGGCCCTCGGCTTTCAATCTTACTATGCACCATATAGAGCTCAAACCCCTAAGGGTACAAGTGGCAGTACACACACTGGGAGGCTAAACCCGAGTACTCAATCTGTGCGTAACCCTATGGTGCCTTTCAATCCCAATGCGGTACACACTGAGAGGCTACTAGTGCCTTTCAATCCCAGTGTGATCCACACTGAGAGGCTACTAGTGCCTTTCAATCCCAATGTCGTCCCATTGAGAGGCTAACCCGGGCACACAAATTTCGTTTAACCCTAAGGTGCCTTTCCATCCCAATGCGGTCTGACACGCGGGCGCTTCTCACTGGTAGCTTACTACGAGGTCGCCAACACTCGAGGTTCCCTCGGTGCCGCTCATACCCTCGAGTCGCATCCTCCAGGTTGCATCTCCCGCTACGGGGTATTCCCCCTACCTTTCGTGATTCAGGTAATTCGGCTTCGTGATTCGCCGTGGTAGCATAGAAGAGCCGAGACTCATCATTGAGTCGACACAAATGCCCATATCGGCAAATATACATCGCTCTCAAGCGATCTTATACTCATGCACGCTATTTCCCTGACTCTCATACTAGTCGTGCGTGCACATGCTCATGCCATGAATATGCGTGCCATGTTCATATAATAATTTACGTCACATAAAAATCACGTAAATTTACGCCATATAGAAATCATAGAAGTCACAAAAATCATGAAAGACACATAGACACATAATTTCATACACATACAATTATGTGTTGTAGTTGCGATTTCCACTTACCTGGTATCCTTAGCTTATCGTACGGTTAAATCGCTAACCTTCGAACCCTAAGTATGGAAACATATAAAATTAGGGTTTGTTAGTCTAGTTATAATTTCCTGAAATTGGCTTAATTTGAAAACCCTAATTTCGACTTCTATAAATTTCGAAACACTAAAATTTAAAACTTTAACCTAAACTAAAAATTATTTTAAGATAGATCTCGATATATATTTATGCTACTATGGACTGAAAATCTCGACATCATATACACATAAGTTTAACATAGATTTCGATATTATATGAATCTCGATGTATGATATAGAATAAATGTCGATATATATAACATGCAAAGATCTCGAGTTGTATGATAATTAGATGTCGACATTGCATATTTAATACTACCTAAAGATTTCGGCATGATTCAAGATACATCTCGACACAAAGCATGAAATGGTTTCGATATTTTACTCAAAATGTCGAGATGGTTTATGTGAGGATCTCTATATTACAAGTAAAATGTCGAGATAATGTTCGATATTACCCACAAGAATCTCGATATGTGTCTTTGATATTATATGTAAAGACTTCGATTACAAGTTATCTCCTATATCGAAATGCTCTCACAATTTACACTATTCATAAGCATGATTAAAATATTATCTCCAATACTCTAAGTATGAAGTTCATCCTCAAGAACATATGAATTAATAAATTTGCTGATTTGAATTGCTCGAAAGTTCATCTCAATACTGGAAAATATCGTAAACCACTTAAGCGCCTAATTATACTTTCCACCTGAGGATTACCCTAAGTCCAACTTATATTCAATCCACCCGTATATCATCTAAGTACTTACTCCAAAATTCAGACCCTTAGAATTTTTTTTTTTCTATAAATATTGTTCTTCCTAACATTTAAACTTAAAAATATATGAATCTAATCAATAGTATTAGCATGAATTTAAACCGAGGAGTTAGGACTTTCAGACATAAGTCATACTTGAAATCATAACACGCTTAATCACCATATTTCCACGGATTTTCTTACTTCAACCATAAATAGTAGTATGTTAATTCAAATAGGAATTCCAGAAATTTGGGTTTTTATCTACCTATGTTACCCGAACTTTCAAATAGGTTATACTAGTTAACAGAAATATAATAGCATAAGTCATTACTTAATTTATGGATTGTAACTGATACTTTTACTCACCTAAAGCCCGAAACTTAAGCTGTTGGAATTTCTTCAAGTTGATATAAATTTCTTTGGTCTTCCTTTCACGTTATTAAAGGTTCCTCTTAGTTTCGTTTCTTGTAGAGGTTTCTCTTTTAGTGATCTTTATTTACTTGATAAGGATTAAAACATAGGAAAATGTGATAGAATTGACTAGTAGGTGACTAACCTCTTATGTTAAGCAAAGTTTCATTCTATCACACGTAAAATTGTGATTGGTTTAATCCAATAATGCATGTTGAAGGTTGACCGAATTTTCCATGTTATATTTGTTAGAGTTTGCATATTATAATTACAATTCGGTCGATCCTACCATTCATTATTATCGATCGAACTAGTTCTTGTCATTTTATAACTCGCCATATCTTCTAACACCCCAATTATGCATGACTATCGTCTAGACTTTCTTAAGTCCTAATTTGTACCACACATAAGAGTTATAAATCACACAGCATGAAATCATATAGACACCTAAGCCACTTAAAGGCATGAGAATATGTAGGCATCGTATCATTGAAAATACTAATTAATCCAATCAAGTTCTTAATTAAATATTTTCTTCGCTACTTAGATCGTAAACTCGTAATTAGATTTTACGGGTATTACATCCTCCCCCCCTTAAAAGAATTTCGCCCCCGAAATTCCGTTAGCTGGATTAATTCAGGGTGACGATTGGTAGGGGAGTTGATCTAACTTAGTGAGGTGATAGAAAATTAACTAATAACTTGTAAGGGTACTCCTTACTAAGGAGGATAAAAGAGCGAATTCTTATGAAGTGGGATAATTCTTCAAGTCTTGCATCTCTGATCTTGAGAAGAAAAGATCGTAGTCGTTGATCTTAAACGAAAGCTATCTTGGTTTATGCCTTAGGAAGTTAACAGGGAGGCTCAAATAAATTGTCAAAAGTAGAAACGGATAGGATATTAATAAAGTAAATATGGACATTGTTTTAGATTAGTCGAACCCGCATCGCCTTGAGGACCTAACGAGAATAACTAAAATTCTAACTCAAACAGAGATTGGAAGTCATTAGCGTCTATCACGCTTCCTCTGCACTACTCTGATATTGAACGAACATGTTCCTTAGAATGAGCAAAAGATTGGGGCATAGAGTTATACCCCGAATATTATTGAATTTAGGTTTCAGGAATTCAGGTGTGACTTCCTATTTCGAAAGCCTATCTGCTGCGATTATGATTCAGGTCGATACTCAAATTAGTATCAACCAAGTCGGCCAAAAGAAATCCCGAGTCTTACCACATAAGTGGTAGATATCAAGAGGAATTGTGTGGCTCTTAGGTTCACTAGAATGCATGTTAAGGTTTAATGGGTTAGGAGGGTACCTTCCGTCTCGGATGGATTGTTTTCAGCTTCTTCCGCCGTAAGCATGTATACTCGAGCGGGTGCTGTCGGCGGCTTGGCCCGGTTCGTTCCCTGACTTCCAGATGCATTTTCCGGGCAGGCTACGGAGTAGTGGCCCGTCTTGCCACATTTGAAACAGGTAGCATTTTGTGAAAAACAGACGCCGAGGTGACGTCGTGCACATTTTGGGCATATGGGTGCATTTGGTTGGGGTCTCCCTTGATTCGGATTAGGTTGTTGAGGTGGTCCAGGGCGGTTTTGGAAATTGGGTTTCACATTCTTAGGAATGAACGGTTTCTTCAGGTTGTTTCTGTCCTCTTTAGGTCCTTGTTCGAACTTCCTTTTTATTTCTTGGGCTCGTACAATTCGGCTTTCAGCTTGTTCAGCCATCAAGGCTCGTTCCGCCATTTGGGCATAAGTAACCCCTTGGAATCCAGCCATGCCAACATCACGGTAGAGTTCTGGCTTCAAGCCTTCCATAAATCGCCCGATTTTTAGCGAGTCGGTACTTACCATGTGGGTTGCAAATCGGGAGAGTTGTTCGAATTTTCTAATATACTCTGCCACCGTCATTGTTCCCTGGCGGAGATTGATGAACTCGTTCATTCTTTGTGCACGAACGGGAGCAGTAAAATACTTATTTCGGAAGAGTTCTTTGAAATGCTCCCAGGTCATTGTTATCGGATCTTCGAGAGTTAGGATCGTGTCCCACCAGTGGCCGGCGCTTCCCCTTAATAGGTACCCAGCGCACAAGGCCTTTTCGGTTTCAGGGGTACGACTATGTTGGAACATAGTTTCTAGGGTTCGGAGCCAATCCTCAGCCGAGGTTGGGTCAACAGCATCTTCAAAGGTTGGGGGTTAAGTTTACGAAATCTTTCCCCGACCATTTCGATTCTGTCGGCCGGAGGGGATCCGTTATTTGATTGCCCACCAGCGTTTTGTTGCTGGATCAGTTGCTGGATTTGGGCAGATTGTTGGCGGACTAGTTCCGCGAGTTGGAGGATAGTCTCATCACGACTATCAGTAGAGGCTGCGGGTTCTTTACCTTTATCCGCACCCGCACTATTTCCATTTCTCGTTCTACCCATCGTTCTTCTATCCTAACGTTCCTACGATCAATAAATCATGTAATACCAGAAATTCATAAAAACATAAAACTTACAGGCAATGCCGCTTCCGTGCTTTTGAGTGTGTGTACATGGACAGTCTGCAGAACCTATATCCTAAGCTCTGATACCACCTGTGGCAGCCCCGCCTTCCACCACTACTTTCTTAATTAGTCTACGCGACTAATGTCCTAAAAATGAAATAGATCGTACGAAATTTCGGATAAAATTTTTCCTTCTATAAAAAGGAATCTTGAAGTTGTCTACAAAATCATCCTGGGTCCTATTTACATAGGAAAGCGCGCATGCGGGTCAAAATAAATTTATCTACTGGGCCTCCACGAGATCGCATCCATGCACACACTTCCATCTCAAAAGCCCACGGAAGCTTCAAAAGTTGGCCTCGCCGTGAAAATGATCACGTACCATGATCGCGGGGTCCTACAACACATAAAAACGTGGAATGAGCTTATAAAGCTCAGTAAGTGAAAATCATGCATGCAATGCACGTGACTTAAATAGCGAAGGCATCCGTGCCAATGCTATCTACTCCTCACATTCTTCCTGACCTTTCTCACCTTTTTCTTGACCTTTCATAACATATTTGGGCCCTCGGCTTTCAATCTTACTATGCACCATATAGAGCTCAAACCCCTAAGGGTACAAGTGGCAGTACACACACTGGGAGGCTAAACCCGAGTACTCAATCTGTGCGTAACCCTATGGTGCCTTTCAATCCCAATGCGGTACACACTGAGAGGCTACTAGTGCCTTTCAATCCCAGTGTGATCCACACTGAGAGGCTACTAGTGCCTTTCAATCCCAATGTCGTCCCATTGAGAGGCTAACCCGGGCACACAAATTTCGTTTAACCCTAAGGTGCCTTTCCATCCCAATGCGGTCTGACACGCGGGCGCTTCTCACTGGTAGCTTACTACGAGGTCGCCAACACTCGAGGTTCCCTCGGTGCCGCTCATACCCTCGAGTCGCATCCTCCAGGTTGCATCTCCCGCTACGGGGTATTCCCCCTACCTTTCGTGATTCAGGTAATTCGGCTTCGTGATTCGCCGTGGTAGCATAGAAGAGCCGAGACTCATCATTGAGTCGACACAAATGCCCATATCGGCAAATATACATCGCTCTCAAGCGATCTTATACTCATGCACGCTATTTCCCTGACTCTCATACTAGTCGTGCGTGCACATGCTCATGCCATGAATATGCGTGCCATGTTCATATAATAATTTACGTCACATAAAAATCACGTAAATTTACGCCATATAGAAATCATAGAAGTCACAAAAATCATGAAAGACACATAGACACATAATTTCATACACATACAATTATGTGTTGTAGTTGCGATTTCCACTTACCTGGTATCCTTAGCTTATCGTACGGTTAAATCGCTAACCTTCGAACCCTAAGTATGGAAACATATAAAATTAGGGTTTGTTAGTCTAGTTATAATTTCCTGAAATTGGCTTAATTTGAAAACCCTAATTTCGACTTCCATAAATTTCGAAACACTAAAATTTAAAACTTTAACCTAAACTGAAAATTATTTTAAGATAGATCTCGATATATATTTATGCTACTATGGACTGAAAATCTCGACATCATATACACATAAGTTTAACATAGATTTCGATATTATATGAATCTCGATGTATGATATAGAATAAATGTCGATATATATAACATGCAAAGATCTCGAGTTGTATGATAATTAGATGTCGACATTGCATATTTAATACTACCTAAAGATTTCGGCATGATTCAAGATACATCTCGACACAAAGCATGAAATGGTTTCGATATTTTACTCAAAATGTCGAGATGGTTTATGTGAGGATCTCTATATTACAAGTAAAATGTCGAGATAATGTTCGATATTACCCACAAGAATCTCGATATGTGTCTTTGATATTATATGTAAAGACTTCGATTACAAGTTATCTCCTATATCGAAATGCTCTCACAATTTACACTATTCATAAGCATGATTAAAATATTATCTCCAATACTCTAAGTATGAAGTTCATCCTCAAGAACATATGAATTAATAAATTTGCTGATTTGAATTGCTCGAAAGTTCATCTCAATACTGGAAAATATCGTAAACCACTTAAGCGCCTAATTATACTTTCCACCTGAGGATTACCCTAAGTCCAACTTATATTCAATCCACCCGTATATCATCTAAGTACTTACTCCAAAATTCAGACCCTTAGAATTTTTTTTTTTTCTATAAATATTGTTCTTCCTAACATTTAAACTTAAAAATATATGAATCTAATCAATAGTATTAGCATGAATTTAAACCGAGGAGTTAGGACTTTCAGACATAAGTCATACTTGAAATCATAACACGCTTAATCACCATATTTCCACGGATTTTCTTACTAACCATAAATAGTAGTATGTTAATTCAAATAGGAATTCCAGAAATTTGGGTTTTTATCTACCTATGTTACCCGAACTTTCAAATAGGTTATACTAGTTAACAGAAATATAATAGCATAAGTCATTACTTAATTTATGGATTGTAACTGATACTTTTACTCACCTAAAGCCCGAAACTTAAGCTGTTGGAATTTCTTCAAGTTGATATAAATTTCTTTGGTCTTCCTTTCACGTTATTAAAGGTTCCTCTTAGTTTCGTTTCTTGTAGAGGTTTCTCTTTTAGTGATCTTTATTTACTTGATAAGGATTAAAACATAGGAAAATGTGATAGAATTGACTAGTAGGTGACTAACCTCTTATGTTAAGCAAAGTTTCATTCTATCACACGTAAAATTGTGATTGGTTTAATCCAATAATGCATGTTGAAGGTTGACCGAATTTTCCATGTTATATTTGTTAGAGTTTGCATATTATAATTACAATTCGGTCGATCCTACCATTCATTATTATCGATCGAACTAGTTCTTGTCATTTTATAACTCGCCATATCTTCTAACACCCCAATTATGCATGACTATCGTCTAGACTTTCTTAAGTCCTAATTTGTACCACACATAAGAGTTATAAATCACACAGCATGAAATCATATAGACACCTAAGCCACTTAAAGGCATGAGAATATGTAGGCATCGTATCATTGAAAATACTAATTAATCCAATCAAGTTCTTAATTAAATATTTTCTTCGCTACTTAGATCGTAAACTCGTAATTAGATTTTACGGGTATTACAAATGGCGTGTTCTTCAAGAGCCTGAACAGGTGGAGGGTGAGCTGATCGGGTTCTACAAGGGATTATTGGGCGACTCGGTGCATTCATCGCCGATTAGTATTGCTGATGTGCGTAGAGGGGTGACGCGCACGCTTTCCCCAGAGGACGCTGCTACCATGATTACTGAGGTAGCTGTCATGGAAGTTCGTGAAGCGCTTTTTTATATGGGGGATGAGAAAGCTCCGGGGCCGGACAGGTATACGGTCGCATTCTTCAGAGCCGCATGGGGGATTGTTGGGGATGAGGTAGTGCAGGCGGTCCGGAATTTCTTCACCACCGGGAGGCTTCTGAAGAGGCTCAACAATACTCATTACGTTGATACCTAAGAGGGATACACCTAGGCGTGCAACTGACTTCAGACCTATTTCATGTTGCAACGTTCTCTACAAGGTGATCCAAGATTTTGGCCAACCGCCTTAAGAGGCACCTGGCTACATTGGTCCACTGCTCCCAGACGGCGTTTATTCCTGGACGCCGAATTAGCGATAATGTGTTGTTGGCGCAGGAACTATGCCTTGGGTACAAGTCTAAGGGCCGTCCTCCACGGGCTATGTTTAAGAACGACTTGGCCAAGGCTTACGACAAGGTGGAATGGAGTTTCTGCTATCTGTTTTAGGAGCCATGGGGTTTCACCCTACATACATTGGATGGATTCGGGCGTGCTTGATGACGACGGCTTTTTCATTGAACCTCAACGGCCAGGTGGTGGGTTTCTTCCAAGGCAGGAAAGGCATTCGTCAGGGGGACCCTATTACCCCTTATCTTTTTACACTGGCGATGGAGGTACTCCATGGGCTACTGAGGGTCTGCATATCTGAGGAGCCTCAGTTCAGGTATCACTAGCGGTGCGAGGCACTGGGTTTGGTCTCGTTAGCATTTGCAGATGATCTTCTTCTTTTCAGCCATGCGGATGGCATCTCGGTGGGAGTGCTGAAGACGGCATTGGCGGAGTTTGCCAGGCTGTCAGGGCTACATCGTAACCCTGATAAGAGCGAGATGTACTTATCAAATCGAGCAGAAGGGTTGACAGGACAGTTGCAGGCGCTCATGGGATATCGGGTGGGGCAGCTCCCGGTTCGGTATCTTGGAGTGCCGCTCATTACTTCTCGTTTGTCGATTGGTGACTGTGCCCCACTTTTACAGAGGGTGGATCAGCGCTTGGGGTCATGGCTCAATCGATCGTTATCTTATGCACGGTGCTTCAGGCACTTCACTCTTATTGGTCGGGTGTTTTCCTTCTGCCGAAAGGCATTATTAGAGCATTGGAGACGCGGTTTAGGAAATTTCTGTGGGGTGGGGCATCTGCAAAGGTGGCTTGGGAGGTGCTTTGTTTACCTGTTGTTGAAGGGGGATTGGGATTGCGCTCTATTGCTGTCGACAACAAGGCTCTGCTGCTGAAGCACTTATGGAGTGTGCTCACCAAGTCACCGGGCTCAATATGGGTCGAATGGCTTTATGGGACGCGGCTGTACTCTCGATCTCTGTGGGACCTGCCGATCTCGGCGAATGATGCGTGGAGCTGGAGGAAGCTGTTGCAGTTGCGACCGCTGATCAGATCCATGATTACGTTTCGTGTGGGGGATGGGTCCACGATATCGCTATGAAAGGATCCCTGGCTGATTCATATGCCTCTGGTTGAGCGATTTCCTAGGGGCCCTATTGCGATGGGGCTACCTCTGGACTCGCGACTGAATGTGGTGCTTAATGCACAGGGGTGGAATTGGACTGGGCAGGGGACGGTGGAATTCCTTGAGATCAGCCGCCTACTTCCGTCAGTAGTACAAGGGAATCGGGATGGAGTATTGTGGACGGGAATGCCAGATGGAGCTATGACAGCACGTTCGGCTAGAGAGGCGATGCGTTACAGGAGGCCTCCTGTTTCTTGGGCTGCTTTATTTGGTGGGCCGCTGAAGGTCTCTAGGCATGAGTTTATTCAATATATTGGAATACAGGATCGCCTATCGACTAGGAACAAGCCGTGGATAGCTCAGCGAGCGGGATCGCCAGCTTGTGTCCTATGCGAGGAACTGCATTTCGAGACAGCCCATCATCTTTTCTTTGATTGTCCGTTCTCGCCGCAATGTCTTCGGCTCTTGCGGAATAGGATTCGATGGATCTGGGCTTATCGAGAGTGGCATACGGGCGTTCGATGGGCGGCGGCACAGTGGCGAGGGAAATATCTTCTTCATGCTGCATATCGGCACGTCCTTGCCTCTCTGGTGTACCACATCTGGCAGGCTAGGAATAGGCGTTGGAATGAAGGGATCGTTACTCCGCCTCACAGGCTTGTGGGTTCTGTCCTTGCCTTGGTTATCATGCGTATTAGTGGTACTCCCACGAAATACGACCTCCAGCGCGCTGCCATACGCAGATTATGGCGTGTGGCTTGGTAGGGACTAGGCCTCATTCATTCATTGATTGTGGATTGGTTGAGTGTTTAGCTATAGTTTGTGCCCAGTAGCATGTTACTGGTTGGTTGCGGAGTTCATCTCCTGCTCATCTGTACATTTCTATCATTTCTATATATATACGGGACATTACACCAAAAAAAGACGTCTAAGAAATAACATTTATCGTCTTGCTCGTTGCTCTTTTTCATTGAGTCAGCCATATTGAACGTCTTTTTCGCCATCTACTGTCAAGGTTAATGTCCCATTCGCCATCTACTGTCAAGGTTAATGTCCCATTTCTAACATCTATTGTGGTTTCTCCTGTCGCTAAGAACGGTTTACCTAAGATCAAGGGGACATTTCATACTTTTCCATGTCTAAAATAATAAAATCAGCCGGCATTACAAACTTATCGACCTTAACTAGGACATCCTCGATAACGCCTCGAGGATACTTTAATGATCTATCAGCTAATTGGAGGCTCATTCTAGTGGGTCGTGGTTCACCTAGTCCTAAGCGCTTAAACATAGAATATGGCATAAGATTAATACTAGCGCCTAAATCAGCTAACGCACGTTCAATTACCAAATCGCCTATAAGACAAGGGATACTAAAACTTCCTGGGTTCTTTAGCTTCTTCGGGATCTTGCTTTGTAGTATTGCTGAACACTCTCCTCGCAGGCATACGGTGGAGACATGTTCGACCTTCCTTCTATTCGTCAACAGGTCCTTCAGGAACTTGGCAAACCTGGGCATCTGCGTAATGACTTCAACAAACGGTAAGTTAATATGTAATTTACCAAACTGTGCCTTCGGCTGGTATGGCTTCACCAGTGGCTGCTCGATCTCCTTCGCCTTTTCCTTATCGGGCTCGACCTTCTCCTTGTCAGCTTCGGCCTTCTTGATATAGTCGCCTCTGATTTCCTCCACTTCAGGCTCGTCATGGTTTTCGAAGTTGGCGTTCTCCTTCGCCTCCTTCTTGGCGGGCACTTCTTGTAATTCTCATCCATTCCTCAGTGTCACAGCCTTGCAATACTCCTTTAGATTCGGCTCGGTGTAGCTTGGAAGTGATCCCTGAGTACGCCCCGCAAATTGTTTCGCCATCTGGCCCACCTGTTGCTCCAGCTTCTGAGCGAGGGATGTCTGGGCACGTACATCGTTCGCTTCCATATACTCCTCCATCTTCGTCATTCGGCTCTCGTGGGCTGCGGTGGTGCTGCTGAAGTTCGTGAGGAGCACCTTCATCATGTCCTTCATCTCCCTCATATAATCAGATCCTCCAGCGGGTGCGTTGTGCTACTGGTGTGGCTCCCCGTTTTGGAATGGGTGGCCTTGGAAGAGCCACAGACCCTCCAATGCCGCGTTCATGGCCGCGGCTGAGTCGAACTGGAACGGAAAAAGCCGTTAGCCGTAGCACGAACCTCCACCAAGCCATTCCATCTTGCCCCGCACGAACCGTTCCACGTTGGAAAGTACGGCTTACGGCCCATGGAATACCCAACCAAGGTATTCTCCCACCTGCCAAAACCTTGCCGGGCCACCTCCGACGACGGGGACACCATCGAGACCCCATCACCAATTGTCTTCGGTGTGATGTAATCGAGAGCAAGCCATCGGTGCTCCCCTGTTACCTTCCGACCACAATACCAGAACCGTGGGCTGTTTTGGGAGGCTCCGTGCGATCAGCCTTGGCCGCCCCAACTGTTGGTTTACCGGGGTCTCTCGGAGACGCCACGTCCCTGGGTACGGTGCGGAACAAAAAATTTTCCGGGTTCTCCGATTGCCCCGCTGCTCGGATCAGAATAGTAACGCACACGTAATAGGGCGGGTTGAACCCGAAGAGAATTACCGATTGAGGCGAGTGGCAGCTCCTCGTCCTTTTCTTCAACCTGCATCGATGGTGGTGGATGGCACTAGATCATCACACTGACCTCGCAATGTTCCACGAAATCAATTCTCTAAAGATGGCTAGAGAGAACCGAGCCATCGTGTGGGAGAAAAGTGTGTGCATTCGGTGAGTGTGTGTTTTTGCCTTTAGTAATTTCGAAAACCACTCATATGGAGCACGAAGTTTTTGTCTTGAATTATGAAATAGGGCTGCCGTATTTATACTAAGCCAGAATCAAGAATCCCAAGAATATCTCAAAGATATAATTTTCGATTTGTACTCCTTAAGTGGAGAGATTCTTTTGCCATATTTTTTTGCTTTTTTGAATTCTAAATCCAAACTTAAGGGTACTTGCTATTATTAGAAAACCAACTTAAATACAAAGTCAAACTAAGTATCTTTAAATATGATATAAAATTCGAAACTTAATCCTAGGTTAATTTCGAAATTTCCAACTTAAAACAAATACTATTCGAAATATATTATTTCCATATATTTAAATTTTTCGAAATTATTTCCCAAGGTATAATTCAAAATCAGCTTAGGGTTAAATTCCAATTTTACCCTCAAGCCTTCTAATCACTTGGCCAAGCCAAAGCCTTGAAGTTAATTTCTTACGAAGTCCGACTTCGGTCCATTAAACGGCCCGAGGCCCACTAAGGCGCGGCCCAACGGTAGGCCCGTTAAGACCCAAAACACTTTCCCTCCTTATCAGTACACGTTGGTGATCCTTTTTAAGCCCGAATCTCTAGGTTCAACTCAATCGGCAAGGGAGGAATCCAAGAGTCCGGTACCTAGCCAATCTCGCAGTACCAAACCGTGACCCGATTCTAGTGCGAATTTTGACCCAGTCTTTATTCCAGAACCTCACTATAGATTAAAGTACTATGTATAAACCCTTCACCTGTATCCCAATCGAGTGAGAGCCATGGTCTATGTCAAACTCACTGAACTCGATTCTGTGATACAACGGATACGAGGCAAATCACCAAACTACGCTCCATGTCCAACATGAGTTAGGTCAATACATTGGCCAAGGATTTCGTAATTTCTTATTGCCGTCCACATAAGTCACTTATCTCGATTACTTGCGAGACTGTGAATCCGTACTCGGCGGTCTAAGCCCGGTAATCACAAATCGTCATCAAGACTCAAGGTTCACAAAGCCCCTTTTGATCTAAGGTTCACGTAGATTACTATAGTGTTGTCGTCGGTCATTGACACTCCTTGAGTAATAAGCCATGTTCGACAGTATGACCCGTAAGTCAGTGTCCATGAAAGGACTCAATCCCTTGATTCGACTCGTATCACAAGTCATGACCTCCGCTTCCAAGCGAAATATTGGCACACGATAGGTCATCGATAAATAAGCCATGATCGGTTATCCAACACCCGACTGGAGCCTCAAGCTTATGGACTTTTATATTCGAGGTAAAGAGTCCACTGGTGCCTTCCTCTATCGTGCCCATCGAGAACAATGACTCAACTCGACACATTTGGATTTGTTCATTTATTGCTTTACCGAATGCTAAGTAAAGAACTTATATATAAATAAATGAACAACGCCTTTCAGTAAACACACGAAAATCATATTACATAAGAAGTCGAATGATAAATAAGCTAATGTCCTATACAATCTAATCCTCGTATATCATTTGAGGGCATTATCTTCCACTTGCACTCAATGTCATGAGTTGCAGTATCTAATACCCATCTTTTCGAGATGTCTAGTCAGCACTGCCTGTGATAGAGGCTTGGCGAACGGGTCGGCCACGTTATCAACAATTGCATTCTTCTGCACGGCTATGTAGCAATTCTCAACGAATCCACGTATCACGTGATACCTTCTTTCCATATGTTTGGACATGGTGTGAGATCTCGGTTCTTTCGCCTGAACAATAGCGTCAGTATTGTCACACCACAATGGCAATGGCCTATATGCTACAGGAACGACACCAAGTTCTTCCAAGAACTTTCTCATCCAAACATCTTCCTTCGTTACCTTTGAGGCCGCTATATACTCTGCTTCGCAGGTGGAAGCTGCAGTAGTGCTCCGTTTGGAACTTTTCCAAGACAGCGCTCCACCGTTGAGCGTAAAGACGAATCCTGAAGTGGATTTTTAGTCATGCACGTCAGACTGGAAATCTGAATTTGTTTACCCTTCCACTTCCAATTATCCATTACCATAGACCAGCATCATATCCTCAGTCCGTCTGAGGTACTTGAGGATAGTTTTGACACATGTCCAATGTTCCTTACCAAGGTCAGCCTAAAACTGACTGACTACGCACACAACGAACGCCAAGTCAAGTTGCGTGCAAAGCATCGCGTACATCAAACTACCCACTGATTCCATTCATATCTTTCTGCTCCAACTCACTTTAAGGGCTCATAGCCTTGGAAAGGTTAATCATGTCGCATAGGCAGGAACCCTTTCCTAGCGTTGTCCATATTAAGTCGCTTCAGGACATTCCCTAAGTAAAGGCAAATCCCAAAGATGTACGTAGCTTCTTTTTTTTTTTGGAATAAGTTCCGTGTATATATATAAAAGATGGATGAATGTACAGATGAGCGAGAGTGGAGCCCCTCACGTGCCAACCAGTAACATACTACTGGTGACAACCAACAAAAGACAAAAGAGATGAACTAATATGAACTACCAAGCTACTCGCCAAAGTCGTCGGATAGCTGCCCTCTGGAGGTCAAACTTGGCTGAGGTCCCAAGTAGTCGCATGCAGACCATGTCAAGCACAGCAACAATCACTCTGTCCGGAGTCGTGATGATCCCCTCCTTCCAGCGTTTGTTGCGTGCTTGCCAGATATGGTACACCAAAGAAGCGAGGACATGGCGATAAGCCACTCGTAGAAGATGCCGGCCGCGCCAACGTGATGAAGCCCACTGTATACCCTGTCTCCAATCTCGATATGGCCAAGCCCACCTGATCTTCCGCCTCAAAGCCCGAGCACATTCGCGAGAAAACCCACAGTCAAAAAAGAGATGCTGGACCGTCTCCAGGTGCAATGCATCACAGAGAACACACGCAGGGGTGCCAGCACGCTGTGCTACCCAAGGCTTATCTCTTGTCGATAAGCGATCGCGAATAGCCAACCATAGGATGATCTCATGACGAGGAATCTTCAATGGTTCCCCAAACAAGGTTGCCCAGGGGCCAATAGGACCGCGCATGCGCAACGCCTCTCGAATCAATCGCGCTGTGGGACGGCCATCTGTTGCAGCCCTCCAAGAGATGGCGTCGCTCCAACTAGGGTGAACCGGTGGAAGATACCGGCTAAACTCAATATACTCCACCGCCGATCGTCCCGGCCAGTTCCAGCCGTGAGCATCAATGACCGGACTAAGGCGCGTCCCCGTCAGCAGCCCCATCGCAAGAGGGCCTATAGGGTAGAGCTCCAAAAGAGGTGCAGCTCGCAGCCATGGGTCCTCCCAAAGGAGTAATGATGAACCATCCCCAACCGAGAAAACAAGGAAAGGTAAAATCACCTGCCGTAACTTCATCAGTTTCCGCCAACTCCAAGCAGTGTTTGCCGATATGGTGATGCCAAAGCGATCGGCCATGCAGTCTTGTGCGGTACAGCCAACCCAGATCGAGTCAGCAGGCCGAGTGATCACCCTTCACAATTGCTGGATCATAAGAACGCAGTTATCAGTGGCAATCGAGCGAAGACCTAACCCGCCCTCAACAACCGGCAGACAGACATCAGTCCATGCGACCTTGGCCGAGGCAACACCCCACAAGAAGCTGCGAAACCGCGATTCAAGGGCTCGAATGACTTCCTTGGGCAACAAGAACACTCCTGACCAGTAGACGTGCAATGCCTGAAGCACCGATTTGACCAGCTGTACCCTGCCCGCGTAAGATAACGACTGATTTAGCCACGAGCCCAGGCGAGCATCCACACGCTGTATGAGAGGCGCACAATCACTGATTGTAAGCCGTGAAGCAATCAGCGGGACCCCCGGTAGCGTACAGGTAGTCGACCTTCACGGAATCCCATCAGAGACTGTAGCTGTACCCTGAGACCCATCGCCCTATGCGAAAGATATAGCTCACTCTTGTCCGGGTTAGGAGATAACCCAGATAGCTGAGAGAAAGCCATCAACGCGCCCTTCAGCACCCCTACAGAAATAGGGTCCGCATGACAGAATAGGAGTAGATCATCTGCGAAAACCAACATAGGAAGCGATGTAGCCTCGCAACGCCAGTGATATCGGAACCGAGATTCCGCCTGTATATGCCTCTCGACAAGGCCGTGAAGCACCTCCATGACAAGGGTGAAAAGATAAGGGGAAATCGGGTCCCCTTGACGAAGTCCGCGCTTGCCCGTAAAGAGTCCCGTCGGTCGCCCATTGAGGTTGAGCGAGAAAGTGGGTGCCGTCAAGCAACTCCGGATCCACTCAATATAGCGCGTATGAAAGCCCATCGCCTGAAGTGTTGCCAATAAGAAGCTCCATTCAACCTGTCGTAAGCCTTTGCCAGATCGACCTTAAGCATAGCTCGTGGTGGCCGTGCCTTGCTCGCATAACCAAGGCGAAGCTCCTGTGCCAGGAGAATATTATCAGTGATGCGCCGTCCAGGTATAAACGCCGTCTGGGACGGGTGGACCAGCCCACCCAGCACAGGCTTTAACCGGTTCGCCAGCACCATCGAGATGATCTTATATAGTACATTACAACACGAGATGGGCCGAAAATCGGTAGGCCGACGTGGGGAGGCGCACTTAGGAATGAGCGTAATCAGCGTACTATTCAGCCCCTTTAGTAGGCGGCCAGTATGAAAGAAGTCCTGCGTAGCACGTGTGACATCCGAGCCAACAGTCCCCCAAGCCGCTTTAAAGAAAGCAGCAGTATATCAGGGCCCGGCGCTTCTCATCCCCCATAGAGAATAACGCCATCTTTACCTCCATATCATCAACTGGACGGATCATGTCAAGAGCCTCAGCTGGGGAATGTGTACGCATGACGGCCTCCTGGACCTCAGCCCGTTCGACCGGAGTGGCTCTCGCAGACTGACCAAGTAAACCCTGATAAAACCCAAGCAACTCCCTTTCCACGGCTGCTGGAGTATGTAAAAGGTCGCCAGTCGAACTCTCCAGCGAAATAATACGATTGGTTGCCCGCCTAACCGCCACCTTCCTGAAGAAAAAGGATGAACACTGATCACCATCCTTAAGCCAAGCAAGCTTCGCCCGTTGGGATAAGGCAGTATGTTCCACCTCCACGGCCCGAGCATAGAGACGACGACAGTGTCGTTCCAGGTCATGAAACATCACCTCAAGGGGGTATCGGGCTGCAAAGTCTTGCGCAATCCCCAAAAAACATGATGCCTCCACGACATTTGCTGCAAGGTCCCCCTTAGCGCGTCGCATACTCTTGAAGATAGGCTTAAGTAACTTCAGCCTCTGAACCAGCACAAACATTGGAAAACCCGCCATGCGAATATTCCAAAGTGCCTTGATGCGGTCAAGAAAGCCCTCCTCCTTAGTAAGGAAGTTTTCGAAACGAAAACTCACACCCCCCAATCTAGACGCCGCCACTCCCAACGACAACGGCGAGTGGTCCGATGTGGCGGGGAAGTCACATCGAAAAAATGCATCCGGCCACCGCGCAAACCATTGTGGGTTGCCAAGCATGCGGTCCAATTTCCTCCAGATGCCCGCAAGGCCTCGCTGCTGATTATACTATGTAAACATCTGGCCTGTCGACGGGAGCGTTAGGAGGTCAGCTTGTAGAAGACATGTCTGAAACTCGGCCATATCCCGCGCTTGAGGCACTCCCCCTCGTCCCTCCCCTACATGCAAAATGGTGTTGAAGTCCCCCGCCACAAGCCATGCATCCTCAACACGTAAAGCAGAGAACTGAGTGAGCTCAGTCCAAAGGGCCACTCTATCCTCCCGTCGAGAATTGCCATAGACAAACGAAATAAACGTTTGTTCCCGCGTATCGAGTTGCTCCACGTGACAATGCAAAGCCTGACTAGACTTTGCAACAACTGTGACACGAATATAGAAGGATCCCAGCCCACCCAGATACGAGTACCTGGATCATCATCATAATCAAAAAACCAAGTCCAATGAGGCCTAATACCCTCCGAAATGCGTGCCGCATTGGACTCAGCAACCCTCGTCTCAAGAATTCCGAGAAGTCGTAAACCACCCCTAACGATCCAATCCCCCACCGCCTGCCTGTGGTCTTGCCTGTTAAGACCACGTACATTCCACACCCCAACCGGAGCTATGAATGAGCCCCTGATCGGGCTGCATGGTCTTTAGGGCCCGTAGTAGGTGCATCATATCCAGCCATATCAACATCTTCAGTCAAGCCTCTGAGCAATGCAAAAGAATTGTGATCGGTGTGCCCCATGTCCCCAGACCGCCGCGGGATGTGCGGATCTGTAGCTTGCCTCAAGATGGGAGACGTGTGAAAATCGATCGACCCTCTTTGATGGAGAAGAGGACGACAGCACTATAGCCTTACCATGAGCACCCATTTGATGCCATTCCGTGGTGACAGGCCAGCCATCCCTTCGGTTCCGGCGTTGGGTTGTCGGGGCTTGGGCTTTAGCCTCCGTTAAGCTTGGCTCCTTAGTTGGTGGTTGGCGTAGACTTGCATGAGCCAGCTTAATAGGCTGAGGCCGGACCTGCCGCTTGGGACATTGTGTTTCCCCATGTGCCCATGTCGCACACGTCTCACATCTCGTCGGACGCCATTCATAATCCACCCTAACATGAACTATCCCAGCCTTACCTCCAACCTCATTTGGCACCTCAATGTGGATTTCCTCAATGAATGGAGTGGATAACGTCTTCATGATGCAAACTCGGGCATAGTCTATCCGTTCTCCTTTTGCAGTGATCCCATCCGCATAAAGGGGCCGGCCAACGCCACTGGCGACAATTCCCAAACCATCCTTTGTCCGAAATTCACTCGGCACATTCCATAACTTCACCCAAAGAGGCACCTCGACAAGCTCCTTTCGCTCGAGCGACATTCCCGGCCTCCATGTGTCCAGAAAGAGAGGGCGGCCTTCCAACATCCACGGTCCACCCTCCAACACCACATTCATATCCGCCGCGGATTCAAACCTGAATCTGAAAAACCCATTAATGGTGGCCCGAACCTCCACTACGCCGTTCCAGCGCGCCCTCACGAATCGCTCAACGTGGGGGAAGTATGGTTTCCGCCCTAGGAAGTATCCAACTAAAGTGTGATCCCACCTAGCAAATCCTTGTCGAGCCACCTCCCATGACGGAGAAACAACTGCAATCCCCTCCCTAGTTGCTGTCGGGGCGACGTAATCAAGCACAAGTCTACGCCTGTTCTCCGTCTTATGAGGACTGCCTTTGGCCGGGGGCTTAACAGTGCGGGCCGCCGTCACCGCCGCATATGTCGGATTGGGCTGAATCTGAGAGGGTGACGGCGTATTAGATGTGGCCGCCGCCGCCCGCACCACCGAAGTGGGGTTATTCTCGACTGGATCAAGCGAACAAACCCTAGGTGGCGACGCAACAACAGCGACTGGGACATCTTTGCCTTCGACGATAATCTCCTCATCCATTGGCTCTTCGCACGCTGCCAAATCCGTAGCCACCAACCGCCTTGCCGTTAGTCGATTGGGGGGTAGCGTGTCCGGACGACCCCACCATTGACGTCGGGTGGGGTGACGAAGAATACCTCTAATCGGGGCCGGCCCACCTCCCCGGCGAAGCGGCGATCGCACCTCGTCAAAACAGCCTGCAAATTCCGGGTAAGCCGCGCGCAGGGCCGAGAAGTCCGGTAGCACAGATGCAGCCATCGTCCTACTCCCCGCGTCGCCAATCAAAGCCGGTTCCGGATCAGGGGTGCCGGTGGTATGGCAGCATGCCGATCCTCCATCACAAATCGTAAACCCTAGCCGTCAATCAATAACCCAAGAACGATCCAAAACCCGCCGATCCTCCCTTCCCCACCTGAGTGATAGAGGCGGGCAGTAATCACCGGCCGACCACCACCGATGGGTAATGGCCGGAGACGACGGTAATTAACGAGAAAGACGCGCAGGAAAAATTCAAACCCTAGTGTGTGAAAATCATGTACGTAGCTTCTCCCAAATCTTTCGTGGAGAATTCAGTCGAATGCCATGCTTTCACCATCGAGAGCGTTCCAATATCATTTCCTATTAAAAGAATGTCATCCACATACAATACGAGCAAAGATATTTTGCTCCCACTATTTTTCTTGTAGACACAAGGTTCGTCTTCGTTCTTTAAGAATCCGTGGCCCTTGACCACTTCACCGAACGGAAGATTCCAGCTTCTGGAGGCTTGTTTCACTCCATAAATGGACTTGTTCCGTTGGCACACTTTCTGAGCATCTCCTTGCGATGTAAAACCCTTAGGCTGCTCCATATGTATTTTCTCCTCGAGGTATCCATTGAACACAGTTTTCACATTCATCTGCCAGTTCTCATAGTCATAGTCCGTAGCTATCGCAAGCAATGTTCGAATGGACTTCATCATAGTGACAGACAGAAAGGTCTCCTCATAGTCACTTCCCTCTTTTTGGTTGTACCATTTCGCCACAAGCCTAGCTTTGTATGTGTCAATCCGTCAAATCCAATCTTTCCATTGTAGACCCATTTACACCCAATGGGTCTAAAACCATCTGGGAGGTCTACTAGAAAGTTGGTTTTATTACATAGAATCCATTTCGGCTGTGCAACTCAGGTTACATCTCGGACTGCCTACGGTGTCGTCCGACACTGGAGTCTGTGAAAGCGCATCTGACGACTCTCCAAGAGTTACTTCGCGACCCGCTCCACCTTCTCGAACGAACTCTTCTTCGAGAAAGTGAGCCTGAATGGCTATGACGATTCTCTGATCGTCGTGGAAGTAAAAACGGTATCCCATGGAATCTTCTGGGTAACCGACAAAATGTCATTTCATAGCATTCGATTACAATTTATCTGTCTTGAGCTTTTTCACAAATGCGGGGCAACCCCAAATTCTAATGTGATTCAAGCTCGGTTTTTGTCCTGTTCATATCTGATACGGGATACGATCGACGGACTTTGTAGGACATCTATTCAGAATGTGTGTTGCTGTCAACAGGGATGACCCCACAACGCTATGGGCAGGTTTGTATAGCTCAGCATAGATCGAAATTTATCCAATAGAGTTCAATTTCTGCGTTTGGACACACCGTTCAACTGCGGTGTTTCGGGCGGTGTCATCTGTGAAATGATCTTATTCTCTTTCAAGGATATCATCAAACGCGAGGCTCATGTACTCGCCGCCTCGATCTGATCGAACGGCTTTAATGCTCTTTCCAGTCTGATTTTCTACCAAAGCCTTGTACTCTTTCAACCATTCAAAAGTATCAGACTTGTGCTTCATGAGATATACCATGTCAAAGCGAGAGTGATCATCAGTGAAGATAACGAAATAATAGAAGTTACCGCGAGCTGCCAACCCGGACGGTCCGCAAACATCCGTGTGGATCAAATCGAGAAGTTATGTGGCTCTCGTAAAAGTCCCTCTGAAGGGCGACTTGGTCATCTTTCCAAGGATACAAGATTACAAGTCGGATAGGGATCAGACTCAAGCGGCTTTATAACGCCGATTTTCTCCAACTTAAGAATCTTCTGTTCTCCAGTATGACCGAGTCGAAGATGCCACAACAGTATCGAGTTCGACTCCAATTTTCGTTTGTTGGTGATTGCATTCACAGTTTTTGTTTTATCTTTGACATTTAGATAATACAATCCATTTAGTAAACTTGCATTTTCCGACGTAATTATTTCCAAAATAAATATTGCATATATTATTACTAAAAAGGAACACGTGACTACTTCCACTCAAAACGGGAATAGAAACTAAGCCCATTGGCAAAAACTAAACAATCGAAAAGCAGTAAACTATGTCTAATAGATAAAACTAGAGTTTTTGATCCAATGTGGGTCGCCAGTAAACTATGTCCGCTTCCTACGTTGATCATGATCTCTCAGTCCGCCAGCTTCCTACTTCGTTCCAGACCCTGGTTCGAAACACAGATGTGAGCACTAGCTCCCGAGTCTAAGATCCACGAAGCGGAATATACTGTCATAGAACAATTTATTTCTATTCTTTACCTGAAGCGGTTAGCTTTGGACAAGCGCGCTTCCGATGGCCATGCTCATTGCAGTGAAGCACTTGTCCGTCGGCTTGGTACCTTTGAACACATTCTTCTTGGTCTTGCTTTGCGAAATCCGTCATTTGGGCTTAGTGGGCTTGTCCGACTTTTTCTTTTTACTCGACCCTCGAGTCTTAGCACTCGTGACAAGAACAACTT
Source organism: Craterostigma plantagineum (assembly GCA_027422505.1). Taxonomy (NCBI): domain Eukaryota; kingdom Viridiplantae; phylum Streptophyta; class Magnoliopsida; order Lamiales; family Linderniaceae; genus Craterostigma; species Craterostigma plantagineum. The sequence continues at coordinate 93,124 of JAPQWV010000784.1, forward strand.
CCTTTCCTTTCACCTTCTTCATCTGAGTCTGCACCGCCGACAACAGGTTCATCAACCCAGTCAATGTCATCTCGGCCTTGTTCAGATTAAATTTCACAATGAACGAATTGAAGGAAGGTGGGAGCGACTGAAGTAGGAGATAGTTATGGAGCTCCTTATCCATGATAAAGTCCAGTGCCTCGAGTCATTGATCCAATAGATTATCTTGAGCACATGCGCTCCGACATCACTACCCTCAGCCATTTTGCAATGCAACAGTTGCTCCGTCAGGGAATAGGGAGCACTCCTGGAATGTTTGCGAAAAAGCTCGGTGCCCACTTCCATTTCCGAGTGAGTTCGCTGCAACTCATTGCTCATGGAAAGAAGTATATAGCCCTTGACCTTTAGCTCGTCTATCTGCCACTTGGCATACGCAACCCGGTCTTTGTCACTCGCATAAGCCCCTGTGACTTGCGGTACGGGAGAATCGAGGACATAAGTTAACGACTCCATACCTAGGACTATCCTCAGGTTACAGAGCCAGTCCACGTAGTTTCGTCCCACCAAACAGTTTCTCTCAAGCAGCATAGTAATAATTTTCGTCAGTAAATAGAAAGAAACGTAAAGCTGCAGAAAATAAAGATAATTTGGTTTATCTTATCATTTATCAAGCGCGAACAAGGACTTTCCATTGCGTTTGACTCCCACTATTTTTCTCGAAAATATATCCTCCCGAGAAGAGTTTCAAAAACATCGTTGAAAGTTTCATAGGGAGTTGATGTTCCCGACTCGACCAGACTTGCCTCAGCCTTTAATGCAAAATTTGGCTCATCTAATCTTATCGAAGTCACGTCAAACGTGAACTTATTGAATAAGAGTTCAACTATCTTTGTCTCAGTCATTTGACCCTCACGACTAACCCTTCTTATTGGGTATAACTGCCTAAGTGTGACCTATCAACCTATGCTCAAATGGCACAGAATGTACCGCCCCTTGCTGCCATATGCTTCGCGGGGGGCGGACTGGTATGACGAGCGGCGTCCAAGACGCACCCGATATGCGAACATTGGGGCGTGATATTCTACGCCAACTTACTCGGAACAAATCACAAAACTCCCCAATGCTAGACATCTAGAGCATGATAGAAGACAGTAGTCCAATTCCTTTATGCACTTAGAATTTATCAAATGGGAGAATAATCCATCTCACATAAGAGCACATAAAACATGCATATCATTTAAAAAACCAACACGCACGTAGGTAGTAAATTAACCCTGGGAAAATAAACTACACGACAGCACAAGCGGGTTATTTCTAGTCTATCCCTATTACATGCGTCCTCAAAAGACTTCGGGTCGTCGCACGAGTCTTGAAGTCGTCAAACTCCTTCGTCACTCGAACGGCCTCAAAGTCACCGAACGTTCACCACCTTGTCACCGTCGGGAGGGAGGGGGTTGCCATCGATCAAATGGGCCCTCGTGTTCGTATTTAAGCTAATCTGATAAAATGGTAAATTACAACACGGGGGGGGGGATCATAAGTCCCAAACAACCCGTATAAAACGAATACAACCCGGGGAGATGTAACCCTTAACAAATGACTCGAAAATGAAATTCCTAAACCCGCAAGTGCGCCTTAAATCACATTCATAAGGAGCACGTTGACAATTTGACGATTTTAAAAAAACGAAAATCAGCCTCAAACGGGCCATGCCCACTAGCAGGCCCGTTAAGGCTTTGAGCGCGAAGCCCTAAATCAGCTGTCGCGACTCAAATCGCTCAGCTGTCAAAACACGCCGAAGAGCCATGACAGAGAATGCCGCCGGCGCGGAGTCCCGACCGGAGTCGGAACCGCCGCCGCCGGCGGCGACACGGTGCGCAATGCGCGTGTTCAACTCAAGGCAGAAAACTTTGTCGCGACTCCTTCGTCGCCTCAGCCCCTCCGTACCGGAGTCATAGCCTCGCCAGGATAGATCGCCGCTGCAGCGTTCTAGCCGAGCCGGAATTGTGGCTATCTTGTGCAGCGGGCACCGTGCACACCATCGCAGTTCCGCGGCAAATGCCGCGGGTGATCTCTGCCGTGATGCCCCCCCTTGCGGTAGCATTGCCCGGGGCTGCGACTGCAGCGTCGCTGCACCGCTCGCAGCCCGCGTGCAATGAATCACGCCACCGCAGGGGTCCTGGTCCGGTTCGCCGTTCCTCATCGGTCCCTACCGCACGAGTTGGTGGCAGTGGGTTGGCAAACGACGCATCGGGCAGCCCAACAACGGTCGAACCGCGGTAAAATCGTTTCGCACGAGAGTCGTTTCAATTCCACTGTTGGATTACCCGGTGTCTCCCGGAGACGCCACGTCCCCGGGTACGGTGCGGAACCAAAATTATTTCGAGTATAGGGCGAAAGCAAATACTCGATCCTCGCCGTTAGTAATTATTGAATTTTAGATCCTCGCGAGCGTTTAGGGCGACAGCAAATTCGCGAGCGGGTAGGAAATTACTGCGACTTAGTTTTAATCACTTAGGAGCGATTGTATTGTCTTAGCCGATACTACCTAGCGGGATTCGAATCCCGAGCACGTCTTTATCATCTGAAAATCTCACATCAGTTAGTCGCGTTCTTTGAATTTCTGGTTGATTTAGGAGCGATCTGTTAGGTTAAGTCGTCAAACAATTTGCGTATTTTATTTAGGTTAAATATTGAGTCGATAGGTCATTACTAGTACTTGATTTATTCCTCGTGTTCGATACTCGTTTACTCACTTTACTACACTACAAACGATAGGTCCACTGCCTATCGCACGTCGGTGACAGTAATTTAGTATTCGTTTTAATTATTACTTGTCGCACTTTGTCGGGGAGTAAATTGATATTAGGAACACCGTAGTTCGGTACTTTAACCACTGTGATTTTGACGTTTTCTTTGTTTTTACCGTTCGTTATTTGTGCTATCTGCATTAGTTGTTTTCCTGCGTCGTTATTGATTTCGTATTCTTATTCGGCGTATTTGTTTACTTTTTCGCTAATTTTTATTTCTCACTCATTGAAGGTACGATTCAACGGTGAATGACCCGAAGCCATCCATCGGGTCCCATCATTGACGCAGACCCGGATTTCGAGCGGAAGTTACGAAGGAAACTAAGTACGATACCGAAGGAGCATCCATCAGCTCTCAGGATCAGTTAGTTTGTTATTCAGAGGATAGTTCGCAGGAATCCATCCAAAACTCACGTGTAGAGACAGCCGTAGATAGCCCAAACACGGAAGTAACAATGGCGGACCACCGAGTGCCCGTCCACAACATTCCAGAGGAGGAACATCGCTTCAGGACCTCCTCAAGAATGCCGCGCTAGGCGGTACGGAATCGGCGATTGTCATCCCGCCGATCGAGAACAACAATTTTGAACTGAAGCATTCTTGGCTATAGATGATTTTTCAGACGGCCCAGTTCGAGGGCAACCCCGATGACGATCCTTCTCCCATCTGAAGGCGTTTCTGACGGTGACCGACACCATCAAAATCAATGGTGTTCCAGGCGACGCGATTAAGCTCATGTTGTTTCCGTTCTCTTTGAAGTTCAGAGCCAAGGATTGGCTTGAGTTATTACCACCTCGCTCGATCACCACCTGGGAGGAGCTGCGAGCCGCGTTTATCGGCCACTACTTCCCACTGTCGAAGGTGCTACGATTGAAGACAGAAATCTCTTTATTCCATCAGAAGGAGTCTGAAAATCTTTACGAGGTGTGGGAGCGTTAGCACGGGATGTCGAAGGCAGCCAAGATCAACAGGTTCCACGAGGAGCTCAACGACCAGACCGTCCATATGCTAGACGGAGCAGCAGGAGGAGGACTCGTGAAGCTCAATGCGACCGACGCTTGGAACCTCATTGAGGACTACTCGAGGAACAGTTTCATGAGGGGCAATACCAGGATGAAGACGACAGGCGTATTTGGAGTGAGCGAGGAGACGGCCACTAACACTAAGATCGAGGCGCTCTAGCAACAAATCGCCTCGACGAACTCTCAGTTGCAGACGGTGATTGGTGTATTGCTTCCCAAGTCCGGGCAGATTCAGCCCGTGAACGCCATGGCCACCACCACACCGACACAGCACACGCGTTACGTACCATTATACGAGATTTACGGCGCAGCCCACGAGACCTCAGATTGTCAACTTGGGCAGCCGCTGGAACACGTAGATTATATGGGAAATTACCAAGGCGCCAGCGAAGTTTCCAGCCTCGAGCACATCCAAACCTGGCGTACGGGAATCAGAACCATCAGAGCCAAGGACGACCAGGATTTCAGCCCAGACCTTCCGGATTCCAAAACGGGCCACCACGACAGTACCAGAACGCGCCCGCGGGAGGATCCGATGACATGAGGGAGATGAAGGACATGATGAAGACACTCCTCACGAATTTCAGTAGCACCACCGCAGCCCACGAGAGCCGTATGACGAAGATGGAGGAGTACATGGAGGCGAACGACTTGCGTGCTCATAACACAGAGCCTCGCTCAAAAAGCTGGAGCAGCAGATGGGCCAGATGGCGAAGCAGTTGGCGGTGCGTACTCAGGGATCGCTCCTAAGCTACACCAAGCCGAATCCTAAGGAGTACTGCAAGGCGGTGACGCTGAGGAATGGGCGAGAATTGCAAGAAGTGCTCGCCAAAAAGAAGGCCAAGGAGAATGCCAATTTTGAGAGCCACGACGAGCCCGAAGCTGAGGAGATCAAGGGCGATGATGTCGAGAAAGCCGACGCTGAGAAGGAGAAGGTCGAGCCCGAGAAGGAAAAGGTGACGGAGATCCAGCGGCCACCAGTGAAGCCATACTAGCCGATGATCCCATACCCGGCTCGACTGAAGAAGGACAAGAACGAGACGCAGTTTGGTAAATTTATGGGTATGTCTAAAGAGTTGCATATTAACTTACCTTTCGTTGAAGCTATTACGCAGATGCCCAGCTTCGCCAAGTTCTTGAAGGACCTGCTGACGAACAGAAGGAAGCTCGAACACGTCTCCACCGTTTGCCTAATAGGGGAGTGCTCGGCGATTCTCCAAAGCAAGATCCCTAAGAAGCTCAAGGATCCAGGGAGTTTCACTATTCCCTGTCTTATAGGAGATCTAGTGATTGAGCGTGCGTTAGCAGACCTAGCCGCTAGCATTAATCTTATGCCGTATTCTATGTTCAAGCGTTTAGGATTAGGTGAGCCACGACCCACTAGAATGAGCCTCCAACTAGCTGAGAGGTCGTTGAAGTACCCTCGAGGTGTTATCGAGATGTCTTAGTTAAAGTCGATAAGTTTGTGATTCCCGCAGATTTCGTTATTTTAGATATGGAGGAAGACGAGAATATTCCCTTGATTTTAGGTAGACCGTTCCTAGCGACGGGGGAGACCATGATAGACGTTAGGAATGGGACTTTGACCCTGACAGTCGACGACGAGAAAGTTACTTTTAATATGGCCGACTCGATGAAAAAGAGCGGCGAGCAAGATGACAAATGTTACTTTTTGGACGTATTTGACCACGATTTTCTCTTCTCCGTGCAAGGTCTGTCACAGGTCGATGATCACGACATGCATACACTTATGGCGGTCAATGAGTGTGGGGAGGAGGTCGACGAGCCTATCATAGCTATCGAAGAGAGCAGCGAAGAGGACAAGGAAAAGAGCTCGGTCGAGGAGCCACCAGTCCTGGAATTGAAGCCGCTGCCCGACCACCTCGAGTACGCGTTTTTGAGCAACAATGGAGGACTGCCGGTCATCATCTCATCGAACCTCGACGACGGACAGAAGGGCCAGCTCTTAGACGTGTTGAAGGCACACAAGAAGGCGTTGGCGTGGAAGATATCCGACATAAGGGGTATCAACCCGAGCTATTGCACGCACAAGATCCTCATGGAGGACGATTTCAAGCCGGTCGCTCAATGCCAAAGGCGGCTCAACCCCAACATGAAGGACGTGGTAAAGAAGGACGTGATCAAATTGCTAGACGCGGGGATGATCTATCCCATTTCAGACAGCGCAAGGGTCAGCCCGGTCCAAATAGTTCCAGAAAAGAGGCATGACGGTCGTCACCAACGACAAGAACGAACTGATCCCGACGAGGACCGTGATCGGATGGCGCGTCTGCATCGACTACAGGAAGTTGAACGATGCCACGCGAAAGGATCATTTCCCTTTACCATTTATTGATCAAATGCTAGAAAAGTTAGCGGGTCACTCATTTTACTGTTTCCTTGATGGCTTGTCAGGTTATTTACAGATTCCCATAGCACCCGAGGACCAAGAAAAGACGACGTTCACTTGCCCGTTCGGAACGTTCGCGTACCGAAGGATGCCATTTGGCTTATGCAATGCCCAGCCACCTTCCAGCGATGCATGATGGCCATATTCGACGAATTGGTAGGTGTGGTGATGGAGGTATTTATGGACGATTTTTCTGTTTTCGGGTCGTCGTTTGATGCATGTTTGTCAAATCTAAAGCTCGTACTCGCACGATGCGAGGCAACGAACTTGGCACTTAATTGGGAAAAGTGCCAATTCATGGTTCGAGAGGGTATAGTCGTCGGTCACAAGATCTCCTCTAAAGGAATCAAAGTTGACCGGGCCAAGTTAGAAACTATAGAGAAATTGCCTGTTCCCTCGAACGTAGAGTCGATTAGAAGCTTCCTAGGACATGCGGGATTTTATCGTAGGTTTATTAAGGATTTCTCTAAGATCGCAAGACCCATGTCTAGGTTGCTAGAAAAAGATGCCCCGTTCGATTTTAATGACGAGTGTCTGCATGCTTTCAAGTTGCTTAAGGAGCGATTAGTCACAGCACCTATTATGGTAGCCCCTGATTGGGGGCTGCCCTTTGAACTAATGTGCGATGCTAGTGACTATGCAGTTGGGGCCGTGCTAGGGCAGCGTAAGGACAACCATTTCAGACCAATCTACTACGCGAGTAAGACGTTAGATGCAGCCCAGGCCAATTACACGACCACCGAGAAGGAGCTGTTGGCCGTCGTTTTCGCTTTCGACAAGTTCAGGTCATATCTAATCCTATCTAAAGTTATTGTTTTTACTGACCACTCTGCCCTTAAGTATTTGTTAGCAAAGCCCGATGCCAAGCCACGGCTAATTAGGTGGATCCTGCTACTGCAAGAGTTCGACATCGAGATTCGCGATAAGAAAGGTGCAGAGAACTTGGCGGCGGATCACCTCTCTCGACTAGAGGAGTCCGAGATATACCAGAAGGACGAAAGGGCGATACACGATCGGTTTCCAGACGAGCACCTCTACGCGATACATGAGATGCCACAGGTACCTCGCATTTATTCCTGACTTTCGTTTGTTTGTGACAGTATTCACAGATACGTCGTTCTGGGTGTTTAAATAGTACAAACCATTAAACAGTGTCGCGTTGCCAACATTTTTATTCCGATAGATAATGTGGCATGTATTATTATTAAAGTTAAATACATAACCATTCCTGCTCAAAACAGGAATGGAGACGATGTTCTTAAAACCCCTCGAGAGTACAAGACAATCGTACAAACGCAACACATGCCCAGATAACAAAACAAGAGATCTTGATCCGACGTGGCTTGCCGAGAGACTATCCCCGCTTCCCACTCTAACCTCGATCTCCCGCTCCCCAAGCGCTCTACTTGGTCCCAGACCCTGCGTGGACACACAATGTGAGTACTAGCTCCCGAATCCAATATCCAGGAAGTAGAGTATACAGATGATGAACAAACTGTTTCTAAAACATTAAGTTCCTTACCTGACGCAGCCTGCTCACCCTTGAGCTTCGGACAGTCCCGCTTCCAGTGGCCCAGCCCACCGCAATGCAGACACCTATCCGTCGGCTTTACACCGGTCTGCTTCGATTTCCCAGAAGATTTGTTCTTCTTAGAAACCTTCCCTGTTGACTTGAGCTTGTTGCCCTTCTTCTTTTTGCCTTTCTGGGGCTTCGAAGAGGTGGCGACAAGTGCAGTCTGCTTTGCCCTCTTCATCTGACCTTGCGCCGTTGCTAACTGATTCATCAGATCAGGAAGCGCCAGCGTCATGCCGTTCAGATGATAGTTCACTATGAATGCATTGAAGGACGGAGGCAGAGACTGCAAGATGAGATCGTTTTGTAATTCCCGATCAAATCGGAAATTGAGAGTCTCCAATCTCTCGATCATGGTGATCATGTTCATAACATGTTCGCCAACGTTCTCACCCTCAGACATCCTCGATCGGAAGAGCTGCGACGAAGCCGCATAGCGAGCGGTCCTAGACGTCTCACCGTAAAGCTCTTTCAGATGCTGAACCATCGCTCGAGCGTCAGCCATACCCTCATGACTACGCTGCAGCGTGTTACTTATCGATCCGAGGACATGTGCCTTTACGAGCTGCTCGTCGCGCAGTCGCTTGTCATAAGCGGCACGAGCCTGCTCGGTTGCCCGCACCCCTGGGTCCGGCGGCAACTCGGAGTCAAGGATATACACTAGGTTCTCAATCTGAAGGAAAATCCTCAGGTTGCGAAGCCAGTCTGAATAGTTAGACCCAGTCAACCTATTCTCCTTGAGTAGTATGTTTAAAGCGGTAGACATTATTAACACTGAGAGAAAAAGCTGCAGAAAATAAAAGGCAAATTATGTCGATTGTATAGATCATCAAACACGAACAAGGACTTTTATTCCGTTTGACTCCCACTATCTTTTCATAAACACCATTTTCTCCCATTGGATGTTTTGGAAGTTTCGTTGATAACTTCGATAGTGGAGTTGCTGTCCCCGTGGGCGGATGCAAACCTCAACCTCTGTCGTTTTATTGGTTTGCAGCGGCCCACGAAGTCGTGCTCCGCACGAATCCGACCTCGTCGAATGTCTCAACTATCTTTGTCTCAGTCAGGGACCCCCGCCGGTAAATCCGGAACAAGGCGGTATGACTGTCTAAGTGCGACCTATCAACTTTGCTCAAAACCGCACACTTGAACCGTACGTTTTACCGCACAGTGTGGTCTTGGCGAGCGGCGCTAACGCACACAAGCAAATCGAAACGAAAACAAAGGCGCCGGCATACCCGGAACCAAACCTTGCATTTAGGTTTCGTAACAACTTAATCCGAGCTTGATAGAAGACATGGCATCCAATCCCTTTACTCACTTCGTATTTTATGGGAGTTTGTATTCTCATAGCAAATAAAAATTAAGCACGAGCACATAAATAGGTTAATTAAATTACTAACCCTAGGAAAGCAATTTAAATGGACAAATGCATGGGCTATTTCTAAACTGGTCCTATTACATGGGTCGTAAAACGACTAGGTCTTTGATCTCCAAACGTCGACTCGTCGTCACGCGGGTCGTCGTACCCTTCAATCTCGCCTTGCGTCGAATGGCCGCCATTTTTCTAACTTATCTAATAAAGCGAAAAAATACAACACGGGGGGAATTATTTCCCGAACAACCCGTAATCCATGTACATTCCGGGGGCAGCAAACAGTCCTTAAACAAATAACCTGGTTAGAACCCAAGCCCGCGCAAATGTCCCACATAAACAAGCAACACAGAATTTTGACGCCGGGTGCCCGACCGACGTCACGAGCGACGATAGTCTCCAAACTACGTCGACCGTTCGTTCGCCACATTGGCTTTCGAGGCCTTCGGTCGAACCATGCATGAGCCATAGCTCTGATACCACTGTTGGGGTAGGCCCGATTAATCGACGCCGGCCCCCGAACAGCTCAACGTGGCGATAGCGGAAGCGCGTTTTGAACCGAGCGACGTAGGGTGCCCAATTTTCGATTTTCAACATCTAAATTCGACGTAACGCCCTTCGGCTTCTCCCGATGGCTCAAGATACTACCCTGAGCCTCAGGAGACCACGTCTAATTCGAACTTCTCAAAATTCGAATATAATACAAATTTATTCGAATTAATAATTTCATTCCAAACTAGTTCGAACAAAGCGGCAGCCGACAGCGTTTCGACTATTTGGCAACCGAAACGATTTTCGATCAATACCAAATTTTCCAGTGTGATTCTACACTTCCCAACGGTCGAGGGGTCTTTCGAATCATTCCGATATCGTTTGGTGTTTTTCGCAAAATCAAATCTGTGGTTCGAAATTATCAATTCGACTAAAGTGGCAGTCTGCCGTCTTTCGACAGTTTAACAACCGAAACAATTTCCGATCAATACCAAATTTTCCAGATTGATTCTACCCTTCCCAACGATCGTAGAGAGGGGTCTTTCGAATCATTCCGAGGTCGTTTGGTATTTTTAGTAAAATCAAATCAGTAGGGTACGAAATATACCGTCGATGTACGTGAATGCACCTCGGATGGACGTCGCAACACCCCGTCTGGCTCCCGGGGCTTCGGGCTAGATTGTCATGTCGGTATGACCTTGATCGAACCTCCGAGACTGCTCCCGATGGCTAGACGCAGCTCGGTTCGGGCGTCGGGAGTCGTCGAACAATCCCGTGGCTAGAATTACGTAGCTTAAGAATTTCCAAAACCTCACCCACGTTTTTCTTTTTCTTTTCTCTGAATATTTATTGAGTGTACCAAGTACTTACTCTTAGAGCAGCCCCACGTTTTATTTTTGAGTCAAGAGGCTAGTTCTCATTCACTTCACCATCTTTACTTGTAGTAAAATTCCACTACCATTATTGTATTGTTTTTTCTATTAACACTTGTAAAGTAAGTAAAGAGTGAGTTGCCACCTCAACATACGTGGCAAGCCATGGAAATCTCCACATGTCCAAGATCATGCAAAATTTCAAGTAATTCCATGTAGGCAATTTAGGTTTTTAAATTCTCAATTTAGTCCCTCAATTTTGAGCAATAAAATAATTAAATCCAATCTAATTATTTTATTTACAATTGAGCCTCATTTAGTTAATTAATTAAGCACTTAAGACAATCTCAAGTCCTAATTATTCCCGTGACCGTCACCGAAACTTAACTAAATTATCGACACCTCGTATCAACTATGCCACTACCTCAACGAATCCCATTCGTTAGGTTCCAGAGAAAAGCCCGCCGTTTTCGTTCAAGTTCATTACCATTTTTAAGCGCGACTCTCTGGGTCCGTCTCAACTGGCACGGGCTCCGTGAGTCCCGGTATTCGCCTAGCCAATCCCGCGGTACCGGACAGATCCCAGTTGAGAACGAATTTTGATCTAATCGAAATTCGGGTGAACCGACTATAGTGTATTCATTTAAATACATCTTACGCCTATCACTTGCGTCCCGGTTAGGTGAGAGCCATGTAAATGTCAAATTCACTAACCCAACACTATGTTATAATTGAGACCCAACCGATTATTTAAACTCCGTTCCGTATCTAATACGAGCGAGCTTACCAAGCTTCGGCCGAAGGCTTTACAATCGTCGTTCTCCAATTACCTCATAGGACGTTAGCCTATACGAATATAGGCAGTGAATCCCGATAGCAGTCATCCCGGCAATCACCTCCGTAAAGTCAGTTGCGTTTCGTCGCTGGCCCGTGTCCCATTTCCGAACACTTGCGGACCTAGCCAACTAGCGACAAATCGAAATCGCAAAAGCAAATCCGTCAGTGACCCTATCGGTCTGAGGCTGCTATAGTCATTCGTTCAATCATTGACAACATCCTAGTCATGTGATCAAGACGAATACGAGCCGAATGTCCGAATACGCGATCTCTCCGATCACCGATATCTCCATCACGACCCACAACCTCTCAGGTAATCGGTGACACTACCGATACTATGTGGTCATCAATGAATAAGTCATATTCGGATATCTAGTCACCCACCTAGAATCCTTAGACTTATGGAATTTTTATTTAATGCTGAGATAAGGACTGTCCGGTGTCTCCTCCCTCGTCCCCACGAGAATCAGACGTCTAACTCAAACATTTGGGTGTTATTTATTTATCGCACCGCCAGATGCCAAGCAGACTTTAAATTCGAATAAATAATGCCTTTATTATAATGAAAATAATATTCACTACTTTATTTTAACAGTATATACAATAAAACTGTCTATCGACCCATACATCATTGTGCGCCCTATACTATTCCTAGTCCTCGTATGGCATTTTGAGGGCACAGTAATACCCGTAGAAATTTAATACGGTATTCGGTGTAGTTAGCTGAATTTACACAATTTAGAAATATTGATACAGAAATATTAGTTTTCATGGCCTTTATATTTATTGCAAGAAAGTTTTCGTTATCTATAGAATTACACACATATATCTATAATAATAATATATTGAAGTTTTGGTGGGGAGTCTAAGTTCTTGGATTTATATGCTTGGATTAGATATGATCATATGTATATATATAATATTATTAACTCATCCAAATCATGACTTGGGATATATCTTGGAAATTATTATTAGGTAAGACTAATAAAACATTTTGTTAATTGTAAGTAACATGCAAAAGCATGCATACGTGTATGAATATATATATATATATATATATATATATATATATATATATATATATATAAGTATGATTTCATGTGTGAGAGGAATTTCATGTAGAAGACTATTAAAACTAAGAAAGAGGGAGGTGGTTTTCGTACTAGACTATATACTTTAGCATGAATATTTTATTTTCAATCATAGGTATGGGATAAAGGAGTAAGTAGTGATTAATAAAATATTAGGTGAAAGGGACGATTTTTATTACTTTGTGTCACTAGTGAATTGGCAAAATCATGTTCCATTCAACTTTAGTGTACGTATTATATATGATAACTTGACAACTACCATTCAAGTTATGATGATGGCCCAAGTATTATTATATTGTTTAGAAAAAATAAGGGATAAAGATAAGATGACAACTAATTTTGGTGTAAGTGACGAATTCCATTCTTAATCAAATAAGAAAAGAAAAAGACATGTCCACCTATTCTACTTGGCATTCTATTTTTAGTAAATACCTTAAACACTTAACTTCAAGGGTAGGATACGTATGCCACTTGTAATATTATCACATCTTTAAAGACTTTAATACATATCATTTAGTTAACAAAACCCTAAAAACTAGAGAGAGAACGTGGAGTTGAAGGTGTTGTAAGTGAAAATAAGAGAACTTCAACGTTGGAAGCTTTGCGATTTGGGAGGTAATTTTCGTACTGACGTATGTGGAAACAAATCTCTCATATTTGATCTACTTAACTTGCTTTCTTTTCGCTATTTTAAGTGATTAAGTGACTACTATAGAAGTTGTTTGAAAATCTTTATGTTTTAGGGTTTTCGAAATGGAACTCATATTCATGAGCTAACGATTTTCAAAATATATATGATGTTCTTAAGGTTTGATGTTTTAGGGTTTACTAATTTCCGAGTTTAGGAATTATTTTGATTAGGAATTTCAAACGTTTTTTTATACGATGTTAATGTGCTTAAATGACAAGTGATTATGTGTTATTTTCGTAAGGTGTTTAGAAGTGTTTATGAGATTTATTTTAGATGTTTTAATATTTGTTAAGCTTGGAAACTTTCAGCAAACGTCTTTAGCATTAAGGAGCTCTTGGGGTTTTGAAATTAAAATATGTATTACTTTGGTTGTTGAATATAGGGGTTTCGTGACTTCATTATATAAGAATTATTTTTGGTGTTATTATTAATTAGTGTGGTTCATATGTTTCGGCATCTTGTTATTTGGTTTTGCAAGCTTTTGTCATATGATTAATATTAGACATTAAAATATTCGATAATGGCATGCTTAGATCAGTGTGAGGAGTTTTGGTATGTGAATACTATGAGAAAGAGTTCGATATTTATATGGTTAGATTAAGTGTGAATGTGTTGTCCAAACATTTACTTGGAATATTTGCTCGTAGATTTCATAATCGGATGTGTTTAGTATTTCATCTGTGTTAGTATCTCATGAGTTTTCGATATGAGCAACGTGAATTGATCTTGAAAAGTTTTCGGTATGAATGTGTTTTAGGCACTTGAAAGAATTTAGAAACATGTATGACCTTCGAAATGCAATCATTCCATGTTCGTGGTCTAAAAACTCATGCATGTTTGATATTTATGATTATCTTGTATACAGACGTCTAAAACAGTAGGGACTGTCAAGTGTGAAATTAAGGACGACAGGTAGGTGAAACTCACCTACGGCACGTAAACATTATGTGATACTTATGTGCTTATATGATTATGCAGTTTAGTGATTTAAGTGATTTATATGTATTAAATATTCTGCATGTTATTATGTATATATGTGACTTGCATTGCACTTGCATACCACGTCAGTGCGAGGGAGTCGAGTACCGTGCGGAACGGTAACGTTTGGGACGTCGATGGGAGGTGTCGAGTGATTGGATGTGTTACGACATTATAGGACATTTTGAATATAGGGCGACTCTAACGAGACCTGAGTAGCTTACCCGCTCTAACGAGACCTGAGCGGGATATGCGACTCTAACGAGACCTGTGTAGCCACCCACTCTAACGAGACCTGAATAGGATATTCCATTCTAACGTGACCTGAGTGGGAACCTATTCTAACGACACCTGAGTGGGATATTTGAAATGTACTTAGTGTCGAGTAGTGTGGGGTGTTGAGACGTGTTAGTGTTGAGATGAGTAGAGACGAGTTGAGCGTGCATTTGTGAGGTGTTTTGGGAAGGAGGTTGAGAGCACGTTGCATACATGCATGTTTCATCTACTGGGCAAGGAGCTCAGTTTACGTGTTGTAGGTACCGTGCCCGATGCTGATGCGCGTCGTGGCTGAGGCGGGCTGATGGCGGTGACTCCACGGACTTTTGAGGGCAGGGCGGTACATGGATGCGACCTGTGGAGTGATGTTAGGATTTATAATATTTTGATATTTTAGTGATATGGCTTGTATAAATATACGGCTATGTAGACGATGTTTAATTTAATATATTTTATTTAGAAAAAAAATTTTAGACGGGTCTTCCGCGACTTATGTTGCGAAAATCCGCCATAGTTATTGTTAGAAAATGAGGGTTGTTACAGGCACACTCCCTAACAGTCACCTGAAGGAATCTTCCCTCCCGGTTAGTGCTTTACGCACTAGAAGGTCACCCGAAGGAATCTTCCCTTACTCAGTGCGTGCCCCGGGCCGCATCCTCCAGGTTGCATCTCCCGCATACGGGGTATACCCCAGCCTCTTATACAGGCCTTATGGACGCCATGGCTGCATAGGGGAGCCGTGACTCTTCGTTGAGTCGACACAAACGCCAATATCGGCGAGTATACATCGCACACAGGCGATCTTATGCACGCTCTTACCTCACGTCTTACATACTATGTATGCGTGCAGGTGCTCATGCCATACTCATCTACACATGCAGGTCATGCTATCATGCATATAAAATAATCATATCGTAACGTACATGTTTCACATAGAATACACGAGCACGTAATTCACATAATTGGACGCAGGCAAGTTACGTGTCGTAGTTGAATTTCTACTTACCTGTGGTCCAAGCTTAATTAGCGTACGCCCTCGTTCGCTCCTAACGTTCGACCTTTTTAAATAAAAGGGTTAATTTGTTAGTATCTCGCTTTCTTAGCTAGTCCGTCGAAATAATTAAATTCCGTCTTATTAATTATTTGGACTTGTACAAATTTTCTAGACTCCAAGTCAATTGATTTACGTCTTATTAAATTTCCTAAGTCAAATGATTTCTATGGCACATGACATTAGAGATAGGTTTCGACCTTTAATAAATTCCCTAAGTTAAGGAATTGAAATTTCTGTCATGAAAGGCTCGGCGAAAGTGATATAAATTGGTAAGGCTTCGCTCAATTCAATTTGTCCAATTGAAGTTCTAAACTTGCATGAGTTTCGCCCGAAACTCGTTTCTAATTGTTTTCGATCGAAGGTCCTAACATTTAACTAGTTTCGATCGAAACTTGCCTACACCAAATTCTAATTTCAATTGAAATCATGCATGGGAAGTAATCAATTTCGACCGATTCAATTTCTAATTTGCAGGGGTTTCGCCGAGTTTTCTTTCGATCGAAAGTCCCCTTTCGATCGATTTATGAGTTTCGCTCGAAACCTTGCATGTGCATGGATAAGTTTCGCAGCGTCTCACGTTAGCATGAAATCATCTAAGTTTCGGTCGAAACTATGCATGGAGCAAAGTTGCTTTCGATCACTCGCACGGATTTGATATTAGGTTTCGATCGAGTTAGCTTATTCGTACGAGTTTCGCCTAGGTTTGTTTCGAGCGATTCCTCGGCATGAGTTGGGTTTCGATTGATTCTCATACATTAATATGAGTTTCGGTCGAAACCCTTAAATTCCTTAATTTGCTATCTTAAAATTTAATTTGGTCGAAACTCAATTGTTTAATGCAAGTGTGGTCCGAAATTCTATTTCAATTTTCGATCGAAACTTGGTGAAATGTTCCCACTTTCGATCGAAACACAACGTTCATCTAATCAAGACTTCCTTCATCTCATTGACCTAGTCGAAAATCCTGAATTCTGCCCCCTTCTCTACCAAATCGCATGGTTCCTCACTTAAAAGAACAATTCCTAGGTTCTAATTCATACATTAAACTATCGATCACTAATTTGCCCATATAGCAACCTTAATACGAGTTTATGCTCCTCATATAGGGTTTTTCGCATTCTTCCTTAAACTAAAATTGCATTAATGACATTAATACATCTAACACTACCAAGGTTACGAAATTACAAAGCTTAGAGAGGATGTTTCACTTACCAAATTCGAAATCCTAAGCTAGTTGGGGAAATTCTTGGTTCGAACTTCTCTTGGTTCCTTCTTCTTGTTCTCCACTTGGGATTTTCGTTGGATTTTCCTTAAGTGAGGTTATGGGGTTTTGATTTGTTAGATTAGATATTTTTTCCGTTTATATAAGGTTGATGGGACATTGCTTAGGCGTGGGTATTCCTTAAACCAAGGAATGTTGTCTTCTTATTTTGACTTGGGTCATATTGGGCCTAATTTCCATGTTTTAGCCCACTTACCATTTCCTAGTCCAAATTTTTTAGTTTCTTCCATTTGCTAGTTTCGAATGTCCCTTACATAAATTAAGTGTAAGCGTAAGCACATCCTCGTTGGCACGTAATTGCACGTAATTCCCATGAAAATCACGTAAACATATAACATGTTCATTAATTAGCATGTTCATTGGGACGCCTGATGGACGTTTCTCTGCGAGGGCGGTTCGTGAGGCCACTCGTCCTCGGCGGGACAGAGTCATTTGGGCTTCTCTCTTCGGGGGCTGCTTGCGCATACCTCGTCATGAGTTCATCTCTGGCTTGCTATTCGAGGACGTCTCACCGTTCGCAGTTTACCTTGGGTGGCTCAGCGCGCGGGAACGGATACCTGCCTCCTCTGTGATACCGGGAATCGGGAGACGATTTCCCATCTTTTCTTTTTTTGTCCCTTTTCTTTGAGATGCCGACAGATGCTCAGGGACAGGATTAGGTGGCGGATACCATATATTGACTGGATAGGAGCTTTCACCTTGGCTGTTGATGACCTCGCTGCTGGAGAGACACCCTAGGGGGCCGATGGTGATGGGTCTGCCTCGTGATTCGCGCCTCAGTGCGGTCATTACGTCAGATGGTTGGTCTTGGCCAGCCATGACGTCCTCCGAGTTTCTGGAGATTGGTCCTCTGCTGCCTCCGGCGGAGCCGTCGCGGTCTGATCGAGTTCGCTGGATTGGGATGCCTGATGGACGTTTCTCTGCGAGGGCGGTTCGTGAGGCCACTCGTCCTCGGCGGGACAGAGTCATTTGGGCTTCTCTCTTCGGGGGCTGCCTGCGCATACCTCGCCATGAGTTCATTCTCTGGCTTGCTATTCGAGGACGTCTCTCCGTTCGCAGTTTACCTTGGGTGGCTCAACGCGCGGGAACGGATGCCTCCCTCCTCTGTGATACCGGGAATCGGGAGCGATTTCCCATCTTTTCTTTTTTTGTCCCTTTTCTTTGAGATGCCGACAGATGCTCAGGGACAGGATTAGGTGGCGGATACCATATATTAACTGGGATAGGAGCTTTCACTGGGCTGCTCTGAAGTGGAGGAGTCAGCACTTATTTCATACTGCTTATCGACATGTCCTTGCGTCGATCGTTTATCACATTTGGCAGGAACGGAACAGGCGATGGAGGGAGAACATACGTTCTACCCCTGCCCATGTTGTGGCCACGGTCCTCGGCATCCTTCGTGCCCGTCTTGGGACTATTGGAGAGAAGCATGCCCTACAGCAGGCGCCTATTCGGCGTCTTTGGAGAGTAGCCTGGTAGTTGGTTTTCTTTACCATTCGTTTTTTGTTCACCAGTAGCCTGTTACTGGTTGCCTGTGTCGAGTTTTACTCGCACCCATTCTGTACACTTTCCATTATATATATAAAAATCGGGACCTGTTCAAAAAAGAAAAATTTATTGGGCGACCTATTTTGCGGGGATCGGGGTCCTACAGCAGACTCAAAACGGGACATAAAGAACCCATTAGTGGTAGTGCGAATCTCAGCAATCCCGTGCCAGATTGACCTGAAATGATGCTCTACGAAGGGGAAGTATGGCTTTCGGCCGAGGAAATAGCCACTAGGGTATGCTGCCATCGTTCCCAGCCTCGCCGTGCCACATCCATCGGTGCGTGTATCCGAGCCACCCCATTCACGAGGGTGGGAGCCGTATATGAAAGAGCCATAATTTCCTTAGGTGCATGTGGTGTCGTAACCCCTTTCCCTCGGACGGCTGCTGCAAACGAGCCGGCTTAGTCTGTCCGGCAGCCTTCGTGATTGCGCAGGTCCAACGCGCGAGAAAATCGACCCAATGCGGGAGACGAGACCCCCAACCCCAGAAACCCTAGCAGTCGTTGGGTTAGTAGCAGACCCACCAGCGCCCAACTCCAGAGCCATCGCAGCCGGTGTCTCCGTCTTTGCAGTGGCGTGGGCAGTCGTCGGCGCCTGGGATACAACCCCATCCAAAACCCTAACCGGGGCTCTCGATAGGTCCCCCATCAGAGACTCGTCCGGAGATCCACCGTCAAACTCGTCATCCTCCATCGCCTTCGCCATCAGACTTCGGGATGGCGGTGGACTTTCCGGTCGGCCCCTCGATGATCGGCCACCAGCCCACGAGTTTCCAAAGAGTCGGGCCGGGAAAACAGAAGTACCAGGTCGGCGCAGAATATCAGGCATGTCGATCTCAGCCGCCTGCGTCTCCGTTGCACGATGCACAGCACGAACCTGATTTGTGCCGCGCTCCTCCTCCACGCTCCGCCCCTACCGCGCCTGCGCCTTGGACGCATCAGTCCCAGCCATACCAGGCGGCCCATGAAACCGGCCCAGCAAAGCCCTAAATTTGTCCTCAACGCCGCCGCAAACGCCGGGTACGCCGCTGCCGGATCCGCCAGGTCCGGGAGAGGCGGAACAGTCCTCGTCTGATCCAAGTTAGTCGCCATTATGATCTCCCCGTCACTGTGTTCAGTCCTATGATGCGGAAAAGGTGATCCCACGCTCAACCCCCCAGACGCCGATCTTGCATCACCGGAATCAGTGCCTCAGTCACCCCCGTCATTGCTGTCGGATCAGATGCCGCCGCCCCATCGGAATCAGTCTCCATGGACGACACCAAGCGAACCGTAACCATAACCATAACCCACGTTGCTCCTAACACCGTCCTCTCTCGAAACCTCGCGGCTTCCACCACCGGCCGATCGTCACCCGTGGGTTATGATCGGAGACAACGGTGGTCGATCACGTGAAAGGGATGAAAATTCGAATTCTCTCTATTTCTCTCTCTAGCTTACCCATTTCCTGTTGCAACGTTGTATACAGGGTGATCTCTATCTTGGCCAATCGGCTGAAGGGGCACCTAACTACATTGGTGCATGGCTCCCAGACGGCGTTTATCCCCGGACGACGTATCAGCGACAATGTGTTGTTGGCACATGAGTTGTGCCTTGGTTATAGATCTATGGGCCGTTCGCCGCGGACTATGTTCAAAACTTACTTGGCCAAGGCGTACGACCATGTAGAATGGGAGTTTTTTCTTTCGAAGCCATGGATTTTCACCCAACATACATTGGATTCGGGCTTGCTGACGACGACTGCCTTTTCTTTGAACCCGAATGGCCAAGTGGTGGGATTTTTTGCGGGCAAGAGGGGTATTCGACGGGGGATCCCCGTATCTATTTACGTTGGTTATGGATGTCCTCCATGGGCTTATCATGGTTTGCATTGCTGAGGAACCGCGGTTCGGATATCATTGGCACTGTGAGATGTTGGGATTATGTTCTTCTCTTCAGCCATGCCGACGTTGTTTCGGTTGGAGTGCTGAAGAAGGCATTGGGGGAGTTTGTGAGATTGTGAGTGCTGCACCCGAACCCTGACAAGAGCGAGATGTACATGTCGCGACTAGCTGAAGGATTGATGGTTCAGATGCAGGCACTGATGGGATATCGCGTGGGACAACTGCCAGTTCGCTACTTGGGGGTGCCCCTATTACGTCTCGATTGACAATTGGAGATTGTGCAACACTGTTACAGAAAGTGGCCAGCAATTGGGTTCATGGCTCAATCGATCATTATCTTACGCAGGCCGACTACAGAAAGTTAAGTCGGTACTGCCGTCGCCGCATCCATATTGGTCGGGTGTATTCTTATTGCCTAAAGGCGTTGTTAGGTCTTTGGAAACGCGCTTTCGGAAATTTGGGACATCAGCCATGGTGGCATGGGCGTACTTGACCTGTCTCAGAACGGGGATTGGGGCTTCGGTCTATAGCCGTCGACAACGAAAGCTTCACTGCTGAAGCATTTGTGAAGTGTACTTACTAGGACACCGGGCTCGATATTGGTCGAATGGCAATGAGGGACGAGGCTGCATTCTAGATCGCTATGGGACCTATCAGTCTCGGTGAATGACGCTTGGAGCTAGAGGAAGCTTCTGCAGTTACGGTGCTTGATCAGATCCATGATAACATTTCGTGTTGGTGACGGCTCCATGCTATGGATGTGGAAGGATGGATCCCTGGCTATTGCCTACGACGCTGTTAGAGAGATTCCTAGGGGCCCTTATTGCCATTGGCCTGCTCCCAGATGCACACCTGAGTATGGTCAGTGATATGTAGGGATGGAATTGTCCAGAGCAGGGGCGGTTGAGTATCTTGAGATCTGCCGCCCCCTTCCATCAGTGGCATGGGGGGATCATGACGGAGTCCTGTGGACGGGATCGCCAGGGATCTATGACAACGCGGGGGGCTAAAGACGCGTTGCACTACAGGAGGCCTCTGGTTTCTTGGGTTGTTCTATTTGGAGGGCCGTTGAAGATCCCAAGGCATGAGTTCATTTAATATCTTGGATTGAAGGATCGTCTTTCGACTAGGGACAAGCCACGGATAGCTCAAAGGGCGGGTACTCCAGCTTGTGTCCTTTGCGAGGAACTGCACTATGAGACAGCCCATCATCTCTTCTTTGATTGTCCATGTTCACATGTCTTCGGATTCTGCGGCAACGGATTCGATGGATATAGCCATATTAGAACTAGCGTACGGGTATTCGATAGATGGCGGCCCGTTGGCGAGGGAAGCATCTCCTTCATGCAGCGTATCGCCACGTTCTTGCCTCTCTTGTTTACCACATCTGGGAGGCAAGGAACAGGCGTTGAAAGGATGGGACCATCACACCTCCTCACAGGCTAGTGGGGTGTGTTCTTGCATTGGTTATCATGCGTATTAGTGGTACAGCCACGAAGTAGGACTTTCATCGCGCAGCCATACGCCGAATATGGCATGCGGCTTGGTAGGACCTAGATGTGAGTTTATTCCTTAGTTCTCATTCTTGTGCCCAGTAGCCTGTTACTGGTTGGTCGTGGAGTTCGTCTCCTGCTCATTTTGTACATACATGTTTCCACTATATATATACATGGGACATTACACCCAAAAAAATCAAAGAAGAGAAGAACGAGTTGAGCAAAAGAACCAAAGGAAGAACTTAGGCCAGAACGAATTCCAACTTAAGAAGGTATAGTTCTATTTATAGTTATAAATCAATTCTAAGCTTTTATTTTTAACACTTAACGTAACTTAAGAATGAGGTAAATCTAGGGGGTATTATTTTCCTAGTTCAGCATAGTTTTCAAGGAGAATATGATTGTTATGTTAGTTATCGATTTTAGGGTTTTAAGTATAAATTAGGCTAACATGGGAGTCTAAAGTTGTGTATGTTACGGGTGGAAAAATTAGCAAGTTAGAAATCAAGATTATGAAGAGTAAGCAGCTTGAAGTAGTCTCGATTGAGTAGCAAGTTATATGAACTTTCTAGCGATTTAAACCATGAATTTAGGGTTTCGACCGAACAACTAGGGCTTTCATAGTCTTGACCCGATTCGAGACCAAACTTTAATTTAATTCTCGGTGAAAGAAGACTTCAAATCTGATTGGCCGATTTAGAAGCTAGGAGGAATCAGGCGAAACACATTTCCATGCACGACACAATCGGGTGATTACACCTTATGAAGACCTCGGTAAAACAGATTTTTATATGGCCAATCGGGTGATTTGTTAAGGAACTCGACGAAACCACGTTCATGCATGATCCAATTGGGCGATTCAAGGAATGGACAATCGGGCGACTAGATGAGGTTGAGCACACACACGACGAAACTTGCTTCAATATAAACCGAATCGGGCGATTCAGAGATGTAATAATCGAACGAAAATAAGCTACCATGCATGACATATCGGCCGATGGAAGACTCGGCGATTTTTTTTTTTGGAATGAGTTCCGTGTATATATATAAAGAATGGGTGAATGTACAGATGAGTGAGAGCGTAATCTCTCATGAGCAAACCGATAGCATACTGCTGGCAACAAAAAACCAACTAATGACATATCCAATGACTAAACTTATGAACTACCAAGCTACACGCCAAAGTCGCCGTATAGTTGCCCGTTGGAGATCAAACTTGGGTGAGGTCCCAAGTAGTCGCATGCAAGCCATGTCAAGAACTACAGCAACCACCCTATCCGGAGTCGTAATAATCCCCTCCTTCCAGCGCTTGTTGCGGGACTGCCAGATATGGTACACCAAAGAAGCGAGGACATGGCGATACGCAGCCCGTAGGAGGTGCTGCCCACGCCAGCGTGATGCAGCCCACTATATACCTTGTCGGCAGTCCCGATATGGCCATGCCCACCTGATCCTCCTCCTCAAAGCCCGAGCACAGTCACGTGAAAAAGCACAATCAAAAAATAGGTGCTGAACTGTCTCCACATGCGACGCGTCACAGAGAACACAAGCCGAGGTACCTGCACGCTGTGCCAGCCACGACTTATCTCGAGTCGATAACCGATCGCGAATGGCCAACCACAAGATGATCTCATGGCGAGGGATCTTCAAAGGTCCCCCAAACAGGGTAGCCCAAGGGACAATTGGACGGCATATGCGCACCGCCTCTCTAATCAACCGTGCAGTGGGACGGCCATCTGGTGCAGACCTCCAAGAGATGGTGTCGCTCCAATAAGGGTGAACAGGTGGAAGGTATGGGCTGAACTCCATATACTCCACCGTCGAGTGTCCCGGCCAGTTCCATCCTTGCGTATCAATGACCGCGCTAAGGCGGGTTCCTACCGGTAGCCCCATCGCAAGCGGGCCTCTAGGGTAGCGCTCCAAAAGAGGTGTAGAACACAGCCATGGATCCTCCCAAAGAAGTAATGATGCCCCATTCCCAATCGAAAAGGAAAGGAAAGGTAAAATCACCTGCCGCAACTTCATCAGCTTCCGCCAGCTCCATGCAGTGTTAGCCGAAATGGTGATGGTCCACAGTGATCGGTTGTGCAGTCTTGTGCGATACAACCACTCCACCCAGATCGAATCAGGAGACCGTTTGATCACTCTCCAAAGTTGCTGGACCAGAAGAGCATAATTATCAGTGGCTATCGAGCGCAAACCCAAACCGCCCTCAACAACCGGCAGGCAGACGTCTTCCCATGCAACCTTGGCCGAAGCGAACCCCACAGGAATTTCCGAAATCTCGCTTCGAGAGCTCGGATAACACCCCTGGGCAGCAAAAAAACACCAGACCAGTAGACGTGCATTGCCTGAAGTACCGACTTGATGAGCTGTACCCTTCCCGCATAAGACAACGACTGAGTCAGCCATGATCCAAGACGAGACTCCACGCACTGAAGTAGAGGCGCACAATCACTAATCGACAGCCGTGAGGCAATCAACGGGACCCCCAGATAGCGTACTGGTAATCGACCTTCACGAAATCCCATGAGGGACTGGAGCTGTACCGTGAGGCCCCCCGCCCTACGGGAGAGATACATCTCACTCTTGTCAGGGTTAGGATATAACCCAGACAACTGAGAGAAAGTCGTCAACGCTCCCTTCAGCACCCATACAGAAACAGGGTCAGCGTGACAGAGGAGAAGCAGATCATCCTCAAAGACCAACATAGGAAGCAATGTTGTCTCGCAAGGCCAGTGATAGTGAAAGCACGGTTCGGCCTGTATATGCCACTCAACAAGCCCGTGCAGCACCTCCATGACAAGAAAGATAAGGTGAGATAGGATCCCCCTGGCGAAGTCCTCGCTTGCCAGAAAAAAAATCCACCGGCCGCCCATTCAGATTAAGGGAGAATGTGGGTGTCGTCACGCAGCTCCGGATCCAGTCAATATAGCGTGGGTGGAATCCCATCGCCTGAAGTGTCGCCAATAAGAAACTCCATTCCACCTTGTCGTAGGCCTTTGCTAGATCGACCTTAAGCATCGCTCGAGACGGGCGGCCTTTGCTCGCATAACCAAGGCAAAGCTCTTGTGCCAGAAGTATGTTATCAGTAATGCGCCTGCCAGGTATGAAAGCCGTCTGCGAGGGTTGGACCAGCTCTCCCAACTCTCGCCTTAGTCGGTTTGCCAACACCTTCGAGATGATCTTATATAGGACATTACAGCATGAGATGGGTCGAAAGTCTGTAGATCGGCGTGGAGAAGCGCACTTCGGAATAAACGTAATAAGCGTGCTATTTAGCCCCTTTAGTAGGCGGCCAGTAGCAAAGAAGTCCTGAACAGCACGTGTCACGTCCGGTCCCACAGTCTCCCAAGCCGCTTTGAAGAAAGCAGCTGTATACCCATCAGGCCCCGGCGCCTTCTCATCCCCCATAGAGAATAGCGCCAGCTTTACCTCCATATCTTCAACTGGGCGAACCATGTGCAACGACGCAGCTGGGGAAAGCGTGCGTGAAATGGCCTCCGGGACCTCAGCTCGTGTCACCGGAGTTGATCTCGCCGTCTGACCCAGTAAGCCCTGATAGAACCCAAGCAACTCCCCTTCCACCGCCTCTGGAGTATGTAGGAGATCGCCAGTAGAGCCTTCCAGCCAAAGAATGCGATTTGTCGCCCGTCGAACCGCCACCTTTCTGAAAAAGAAAGATGAGCACTGATCACCATCCTTGAGCCAAGCAAGCTTCGCCCGTTGAGATAGGGCAGTGTGTTCCACTTCAACAGCCCTAGCATAGAGATGTCGACAGTGTCGTTCAAGACGTGGAACATCACCTCTAGAGGGTACCTCGCTGCGAAATCCTGTGCAATCCCCAAAAAACGTAATTCCTCCGCTACATTTGCAGCGAGATCCCCCTTGGCGCGTCGCATTTGCCTAAAGATAGGCTTGAGTAATTTCAGCCGCTGGACCAGCACAAACATCAGAAAACCAGACATGCGGACATTCCAAACACCTTTAATGTGGTCAAGAAAGCCCGCCTCCTTAGTTAGGAAGTTTTCGAAGCGAAAGCTCGCCCCCCCAACCTAGTCGCTGCCAACCCCACTGACAGCGGCGAGTGGTCCGATGTGGCTGGGAGGTCACATCGAAAACATGCATCCGGCCACTGAGCGAACCACTGTGGATTGCCGAGCATGCGGTCCAGTTTCCTCCAAATGCCCGCAAGGCCGCGCTGCTGGTTGTACTATGTGAGCTCCTGGCCCGTCGATGGTAGCGTTAGGAGATCAGCTTGTAGGAGACATGCCTGAAACTCGGACATATCCCGCTCTTGAGGGGCACCCCCTCGCCCTTCCCCCGCATGCAATATAGTGTTGAAGTCCCCCGCAACCAGCCATGCATCCTCAACACGTAAAGCAGAGAACTGCGTCAGCTCAGTCAAAAGGGTAACTCTATCCTCCCATCGAGAGTTCCCATAAACAAACGAGATAAATGTTGATTCCCGCGTATCGAGCTGTTCGACGTGACAATGCAGAGCCTGACTAGAGTTTGCAACAATAGTGACACGAAGCAAAGAAGAATCCCATCCCAACCAGATACGAGTACCTGGACCATCCTCATAGTCAAAGAACCAAGTCCAACGAGGCGTAATACCCTCAGCAATGCGTGCCGCATTGGACTCAGCCACTCGCGTCTCAAGAGGTCCAATAAACCGTAGCCCACCTCGAGCAATCCAATCCCCTACCGCCCTCCTGTGGTCTTGCCTGTTAAGACCACGCACATTCCACACCCCGACCGGAGCTACGAATGAGCCCCCGATCGGAAAGCGTGTTCTTTAGGGCCCGTAGTAAGTAGAGCATGTTCAGCAACATTGTCCTCTTCATTCAAGCTTCGTAGCACGGCAAAGGAATTGTGGTCTGCTTGGCCTAAGTCCCCAGGTGGCCGCTGGATGTGCGGACCCATTGAGGAGCTCAACTCATGATGGGCAGCGGGGGTAGACCGGCCGATCCTCTTAGATGGCGAAGGGGCCGCCATCACAATAGCATTACCTCGGGCACCCATTTGACTCCATTTCGTTTGCACAGACCGTCCTCGAAACTGATTCGGTCGTTCCTTTGTAGGAGCTTGAGCCTTAGCCTTAGGCTCGGTTGAGCGTGATCCCTGGGTTGGTGGTTGACGTCCGCGGGTTTGATACTGCTTACTCGGCTGTGGCTGCAGCCGCTTGGGGCACTGTGTTTCCCCATGGGCCCACGTCGCACAACGCTCGCACCTCGTGGGACGCCATTCGTATTCCACCCTTACATGGACTAGCCCAGCCTTACCTCCCTCCTCATTTGGCAACTCTATGTGGATTTCCACTATGAAAGGAGTAGCAAGCGTCTTCATGATGCACACACGGGCAAAGTCTATCCTTTCCCCTTTTGCAGTGATCCCATCAGCAAAGAGTGGACGACCAACTCCACTAGCGACAATACCCAAGCCATCTTGAGTCCAAAACTCACTTGGCACATTCCACAACTTCACCAAAAGGGGCACCTCGACAAGTTCCTTACGCTCAAGTGACATCCTCGGTCTCCACGTTTCCAGAAACAGTGGCCGACCTTCCAACATCCAAGGTCCACCCTCCAATACCACTGTCATAGACGCCGCAGAGTCAAATCTGAATCTGAAGAACCCATTTGTGGTGGCCTTAACTTCCACCACACCGTTCCATCGCACCCGCACAAAGCTTTCAACGTGGGGAAAATAAGGTTTCCGCCCGAGAAAGTACCCGACCAAGGTGTGCTCCCATCTAGCAAAACCTTTCCGGGCCACCTCCCATGGCGGAGATACTACTGCAATCCCATCCCTAGTCGCTGTTGGAGCGACGTAATCAAGCACAGTCGACTTTGCTTCTCCGTCATATGATTTCGGATGCCTTGGCCCGTATGTAATACCCGTAAATATTTAATACGGGATTATGAATTAGTATGTGATGATGAAAATTGGAAATTCTGTTAGTTTAGTCAAAGGTAGAAAAAAAAATGGAATGAGAATACATATTATATAAAGCTATAAAAGAAAAATAAAATTAGTAAGATCTTATGCTTTCATATTGTGATACCCAAAAATGAGAATGCTCTGAATAATTAAGAAGTAATTCAGACCCTGAGTCTTGACCAAGTGTTAACTATTCCAACTTTTAAGTGTTGACCTTGAGAGTAATTTTCGGTACCAATCATCCTTATCTACATCATGAAGTTTCCGTGTCATGCATTACACTTAGAATAGAAAGTCTTCGTGGCCCATACCATGTCATATATCTATCTATATGCAATACATAGAATAGAATAGATATAACTACATACACATACATATATATATAATAGATCAAGGCTTAGAATACACGTGGTAGCCTTGGAATTATTGCTAAAAGTGACTAAGGAAAAGTTTTCTTAACCTAAGGGTAATCCACATCACCATCTATAAAGTTAGGCAAATATATACATATATATTGAAAGAGAGAGAGACGTAATATGTCATAAGCAAAAACTCGTATAATAAGGAGGAAGAACAGAACGAAAAAAAAAAAACCTGGCTAACTTTGGAGGGTTAAGAGTAAAACAGCGAATATGATAGGTGAACTTTCATCCTACGACGCCTAACTGTAATTGTATTTAATATATTTTTTGTATTACGTGAATTATGTGTTAGGTATAAAACTTGGGTTGTGGATTTGGTAAGTTGAATATGTTTTTGCGATCATGTGTGATTTTCGATAGTAGAGTTATGATTTATTACTAATTTTGACACTTGATTTAGACAGAGTATGTGATAGATTTCAGTTAATTATCTATTAGGTCTTGTTAAGCTCTCAAAGTTTTCGGATGTATATAGAAACCCATCTATAATCATATAGGGTGAATAGGGTGCTTAGACGTGTGCTAAATATAGCTATGTGTAAGAATTATTGGTAGTTCTGTGATTAATATAAGTGTTGAAGAAAATGTCTTTGAATTAAGTACACACGTGCGCTTATATATATGGGTGTGTATGGGTGTGTGTGAAGTTTTCAGAAGGACTTCGGTGTTTGTATTAAAAGAAGCTTTCGTGCCTGGTATGTTTAAGATGTGTTCAATATTTATGTATAAATGTTCTTGTATGATTTTGTGATAATCCTAGAAAGTTTCGAAACTTACCATATGTTTACTAGAGTAACATGCTTCGGTACTTATGTGACTATATATGTTGAAAGGAAATTTTATATAAAGTTTATGTGACTCTATATGTTTAGGTTTTAAAGTCCTGATTTTCAAATTGCCATGTTAGATAGAATCAGTGCTTATACAAATAGTTTTCGGTATTAGGGCTGTAGACATAATATTTTAAGAGTTGCAATATGTCACTGTCGACATAGTTTGCTAAGTATATAGTACTATTCGGTACTTCCATAAATAATTTGTTTAATAGATGTTTTCGGTGCTTTACTATTTTTCTGGTATTTTATGTGTTTGGTAGTTAGTGAGTTTTTGGTATTTCCGGGTTTTCGGAATTTTAGAGTTTTCGATAATTAGGGTTTGGAAATTATGAAACTTATGTTCTTTAGCAAATATATTGACGTGATAATATTTTGTTGCTCAGAGTGTCGACCCGTTAGGAAATTTACCAGACTTCGCGACTAATTTTAGCAGGAGGACAGGTAGGTGGATTATCCATCTACGATACGTAAACACAAATGTGAATTTGTTTCCATGAGACTTTGTGATTGAAGTGACTTATGTGATTTACGTGTTTTACGTATGTTTTATGTGACATCACGTTTCATGTGTATCACGTATATGCATGACATCGCACGACATGGTGAGGGATAATAACCACATTAGTGGTGACACCTTAAGATTTAAGGTGTCGATTGAGCGGGGTAGTGTGTGCCGATTTTGGCAGTCAGAC
Source organism: Craterostigma plantagineum (assembly GCA_027422505.1). NCBI lineage: Eukaryota > Viridiplantae > Streptophyta > Magnoliopsida > Lamiales > Linderniaceae > Craterostigma > Craterostigma plantagineum. Next base: position 122,690 of record JAPQWV010000784.1, read on the forward strand.
TCGTAGCGGAGTTGAGGTTGGACTCGCTGGGCACCTGACGGGAGACAGACGTGAGCGATCTGTCTACTCGGGCGTGAGCGACCCGAGGTGCAAACCGTCAGACGAGTTGTGTAGCGGAAGGGGCGACCTGATAGGAGGACGTTGACGTGATCGATCAGCGCACTATCGGCGTGGGCACCGCTAGTCTGTCGTTAGCGACCAGACGATATATTTTATTTTTATTGCGCGCGAGGTGCCGAGTCCAGCCTAGGGCCCTGATATTGAGATACGATAGAAATGTGAGAACGAGCGTGCATTATATCATGTTGCGAGAATTGGGATTGGGAATGAGTGCACGCTGCATTGCATTTTATTCACCTACTGGGCAATTCGCTCAGTGTTTACGTGTTGTAGGTACCGAGTCTGACGCTGACACGCGTCAAGACTGAGGCGGCTGGTGGCGGTGCTCCACGGACTTTTGAGGGCGGTGCGGTACATGGATGAAGACCTGTGGAGCGGCGATAGGGTTTTTGATCTTTTGACATTTTGGGGCTTCGGCCATTGTACAGATACTATTATATAAAATAATATTTTGTTTTATTATAATATCTTTTAGGAAAAAGTTTTAATTAGACGGGCCTTCCGCGGCTTACGTTGCGGAAATCCGCCAATAATACTAATTAGAAAAGTAGGGTCGCCACAGGTGGTATCAGAGCGTAGGCTTTAGATTCTGAAGACTGTCCAACTGCCGCTCAAAAGCCTGGAGAACCAGCCTCGCCTGTAAGTTTTAAGATTTGACGTGACTACTTGATTGTTGATTTGTGTTATATGTTTGGTGATTGCATTAAACTATGTTATTATGTGTAACTATGTGTGGAATTTTCGGGCATGAGTTATATTTTGAAAATCCTTGTGTCTGAACTTATATGTATGCGAAGGTGTCTGTACATATTTTTATCATGTGAAGACACGAAGGTTCCTAGAAGAGAATTGGGGTTCGAATAAACAGTATCATTTTTTTTATAGAAGTGGAAATTTCGGGTATTTGAGTTTTTGTCCTTTCTAGTTTAATCTCGGGCACTAAGCGTTAGTATTTAAAGGCACAATCTTGGGTAGCTTAACTTGTATGTGACCTAGCTTTGATTTTGGGTAGTTCAGTTTGATTTTCGAATAGAAAATAAACTTTTGTACCTTAGTTAATTTCGCCGAACTAGGTTTTGCCGAGTATTGATTTTGATAGAATTTTCTGGTAAAGCTGGAATATTTTGAGGAAGATAATCATTTAATTATAATACTGCATTTTTATTCAAGTACGCCAAGAGTGCGCAGCGGAAGCGTGGTAGAAATAGGATTGGTATGCCTAGAGAACGCAGAAAATAGACTGATGAGTCTAGTCGTCGTAGAGCAGAACTCGAGCTCCCTGCCATTGAATTTCGGGGACGAAATTCTTTTAAGGGGGGAGATTGTAATACCCGTAAATATTTAATACGGGATTATGAATTAGTATGTGATGATGAAAATTGGAAATTCTGTTAGTTTAGTCAAAGGTAGAAAAAAAATGGAATGAGAATACATATTATATAAAGCTATAAAAGAAAAATAAAATTAGTAAGATCTTATGCTTTCATATTGTGATACCCAAAAATGAGAATGCTCTGAATAATTAAGAAGTAATTCAGACCCTGAGTCTTGACCAAGTGTTAACTATTCCAACTTTTAAGTGACTTGACCTTGAGAGTAATTTTCGGTACCAATCATCCTTATCTACATCATGAAGTTTCCGTGTCATGCATTACACTTAGAATAGAAAGTCTTCGTGGCCCATACCATGTCATATATCTATCTATATGCAATACATAGAATAGAATAGATATAACTACATACACATACATATATATATAATAGATCAAAGGCTTAGAATACACGTGGTAGCCTTGGAATTATTGCTAAAAGTGACTAAGGAAAAGTTTTCTTAACCTAAGGGTAATCCACATCACCATCTATAAAGTTAGGCAAATATATACATATATATTGAAAGAGAGAGAGACGTAATATGTCATAAGCAAAAACTCGTATAATAAGGAGGAAGAACAGAACGAAAAAAAAAAACCTGGCTAACTTTGGAGGGTTAAGAGTAAAACAGCGAATATGATAGGTGAACTTTCATCCTACGACGCCTAACTGTAATTGTATTTAATATATTTTTTGTATTACGTGAATTATGTGTTAGGTATAAAACTTGGGTTGTGGATTTGGTAAGTTGAATATGTTTTTGCGATCATGTGTGATTTTCGATAGTAGAGTTATGATTTATTACTAATTTTGACACTTGATTTAGACAGAGTATGTGATAGATTTCAGTTAATTATCTATTAGGTCTTGTTAAGCTCTCAAAGTTTTCGGATGTATATAGAAACCCATCTATAATCATATAGGGTGAATAGGGTGCTTAGACGTGTGCTAAATATAGCTATGTGTAAGAATTATTGGTAGTTCTGTGATTAATATAAGTGTTGAAGAAAATGTCTTTGAATTAAGTACACACGTGCGCTTATATATATGGGTGTGTATGGGTGTGTGTGAAGTTTTCAGAAGGACTTCGGTGTTTGTATTAAAAGAAGCTTTCGTGCCTGGTATGTTTAAGATGTGTTCAATATTTATGTATAAATGTTCTTGTATGATTTTGTGATAATCCTAGAAAGTTTCGAAACTTACCATATGTTTACTAGAGTAACATGCTTCGGTACTTATGTGACTATATATGTTGAAAGGAAATTTTATATAAAGTTTATGTGACTCTATATGTTTAGGTTTTAAAGTCCTGATTTTCAAATTGCCATGTTAGATAGAATCAGTGCTTATACAAATAGTTTTCGGTATTAGGGCTGTAGACATAATATTTTAAGAGTTGCAATATGTCACTGTCGACATAGTTTGCTAAGTATATAGTACTATTCGGTACTTCCATAAATAATTTGTTTAATAGATGTTTTCGGTGCTTTACTATTTTCTGGTATTTTATGTGTTTGGTAGTTAGTGAGTTTTTGGTATTTCCGGGTTTTCGGAATTTTAGAGTTTTCGATAATTAGGGTTTGGAAATTATGAAACTTATGTTCTTTAGCAAATATATTGACGTGATAATATTTTGTTGCTCAGAGTGTCGACCCGTTAGGAAATTTACCAGACTTCGCGACTAATTTTAGCAGGAGGACAGGTAGGTGGATTATCCATCTACGATACGTAAACACAAATGTGAATTTGTTTCCATGAGACTTTGTGATTGAAGTGACTTATGTGATTTACGTGTTTTACGTATGTTTTATGTGACATCACGTTTCATGTGTATCACGTATATGCATGACATCGCACGACATGGTGAGGGATAATAACCACATTAGTGGTGACACCTTAAGATTTAAGGTGTCGATTGAGCGGGGTAGTGTGTGCCGATTTTGGCAGTCAGACTCGTAGCGGAGTTGAGGTTGGACTCGCTGGGCACCTGACGGGAGACAGACGTGAGCGATCTGTCTACTCGGGCGTGAGCGACCCGAGGTGCAAACCGTCGGACGAGTTGTGTAGCGGAAGGGGCGACCTGATAGGAGGACGTTGACGTGATCGATCAGCGCACTATCGGCGTGGGCACCGCTAGTCTGTCGTTAGCGACCAGACGATATATTTTATTTTTATTGCGCGCGAGGTGCCGAGTCCAGCCTAGGGCCCTGATATTGAGATACGATAGAAATGTGAGAACGAGCGTGCATTATATCATGTTGCGAGAATTGGGATTGGGAATGAGTGCACGCTGCATTGCATTTTATTCACCTACTGGGCAATTCGCTCAGTGTTTACGTGTTGTAGGTACCGAGTCTGACGCTGACACGCGTCAAGACTGAGGCGGCTGGTGGCGGTGCACCACGGACTTTTGAGGGCGGTGCGGTACATGGATGAAGACCTGTGGAGCGGCGATAGGGTTTTTGATCTTTTGACATTTTGGGGCTTCGGCCCATTGTACAGATACTATTATATAAAATAATATTTTGTTTTATTATAATATCTTTTAGGAAAAAGTTTTAATTAGACGGGCCTTCCGCGGCTTACGTTGCGGAAATCCGCCAATAATACTAATTAGAAAAGTAGGGTCGCCACACCGTAGGTTTGGCATTACGAGCCACGTCGCCCGACATCACAGCCGCATAAGTCGGTTTGGGAAGGTGCTGCCGTTCAGAGGTGACCGCCGATGCAAGCACCACTGAGGTCGTTTCATTAACGACTGGCTCCGTAGAAACCCTAGGTGACGCCTTAACAATAGCACCAATACGTCGTTTCCCTCGACGATAGGCTCAACTTCAGGTTCGTCCTCACTCGTTGACGGACCCATATCCACCAACCTCCTTGCCGTCAGACGTTTGGGTGGAGGCGTGTCCGGTCGACCCCACTTCTGACGTCGGTAGGAATGGCGGAGAATAACCTTGATCGGGGCCGGTCCTCCTCCTCTAAGAAGCGGAGAGCCCATCAAAACCCTAGTCGCTGTAGTTGCATTAGCATGTGGCCTATCCGCCGCCACCTTGTTCGATGTCACCACCACCATCGGAACCTCCCACGTTCCCCAGAACCATCATTAGATCCACCACGCTTACCACCATCGAGTCCTCCACTACGACCATCAGATACATCCGTAGCCGCCACCACCATGGGATCCTCCACGCTAACCCTAGCAGCCAATGCCGTATCAACCCTAGCCGCCATAGACGCTCCCTGGTCGAGACTCCGGGATGACGCAGCAGATCCATGAACACAGCCGAGCAGGTCCAGGAAACGCGCCTCATCAAAACAGGCTGCGAATTCCGGGTAGGCCGCGCGCAACGCCGAGAAGTCTGGTAACCCTGATCAGATGTCACCGTAACTCCCACATCGCCGATCATTGCAGATTCTGAATCAGGGGGTGCCGGTGGAATCGCAGTTCGCCGTTCCTCCTCCATCCAAATCCCAACCTCGCAGATCGTTCAAATTCCCCAAGAACGATCCCAAAACAGCCTCGTTCCCCGCCCGAATGATGCAGAGACAGGATATAATCACCGGCAGGCCACCACCGAGGTGTTATGGCCGGAAACGACGGTGATGATGTTGGAAAAAAATCGAGCGAAAATTCAAATTCGTACTGTTTGAAAATCGCACACACTGAAGGTTGCCTCTGAACTCTTACTAATATTCTAACTGGGCGATTTGCTTCTAAAATACGTCCTATCGGGCAATGTGGAACCCATGCAATCTGGCGAAAACTAGGTCTACTCATGAACAAATCTGCCCAAACTAATAAATCAATTCCAACGTTAATCGAGCGATGCAAGATTAAACAATCGAGCGAATTCATAATCGGCAAAAATAAGGTCGATGCATGAACCAAATCGGGTGGATCACTTTCGATCAAAACCCTAATAAACTTGACTCCATCGACTGAATGTACATTCGAACCTAACCATTTTTCGTGAATTCTATAGGTTATGAATCAGGTACTAACTTAAGCTGAACTACAAGTCGGGCAATCTAGGTTTCGTGCAATACTGACTAGTCAAATTCAATTATTTCAAATGACCGTCCGACTTAGATATTAACCTAGTACTAATACTTTCTAATTTATTTAAGGGTTGAATAGGAATTTCACAAGGCAAGGCAATAAGTACATATGGCACGAACGACAGGTAAGTGGAAATCCCAACTACAATACATAATCTGTATGTGCACGAATTATATGTCTACGTGCTTCTGTTACTATACGTGATTTATTTACGATACTTAATGACATGACATGCATATTCACGACATAATCATATGCACGCACGATTAGCATGAATGACAGGACATGAGAGCGTGCATGATACAAGATCGTCTTAGAGCGATGAATATTTGCCGATATTGGCATCTGATGTTGACTCGCGGTTAAGTCAGGGCTCTTCTATGCTACCATGGTGACTTCTATGTCGCCGATTTCAAGACATGACTGTTCAAGGCAAGACATGATATTTGTGCGAATGCCCTCATGGCGGAACGTGAAACCTGGAGGATGCGAGCTGAGGGAATAAGCGACGCCAAGGGTATCTCTAGTGTTGGCAACCTCGGAGTGGGCAACCAGTGTGAAGCATCCGCCTGACGTATGAAACCACCTTGGGATTAAAAAGACGCCCTAGGGTTAGCCTCTCAAGTGTGGGTATTGTCACTTATAGATATATCTCTAGTGGATTTGAGCTCCATGATGGTGCATAGCAAGATAGCTGTAGAACCGGAGTCCCGTACAACTGATTATATGTTTATGTGAATATATGAAATTTTCTGCATTTAATTGTGCTTTTGGTGACATCTAACTTGTTTGGGAATTTTCCAAAATCTGGGATAAGAGATTGAGGTAATAATAGTAGTAAGAATAGGAATTGGGCTAATTGTTATAGTTTTTTGAAAAAAAAAAAACAGCACTAATAATGGTTATAATTAGGCTAAGAATTGGACTCGAGGACTGTATACCCGTAAATTCTAAATACGGGATCAGGATATAAATAATATTGTAAGTCTTTGGATTAAGAAGAAATAAATATTCGAACGGCCCAAAGTAAATATATTCCACCCAAAGGAATTCAACCCAATATAAGAAGGTTTATTGACAAGCTAGATAAATACGTGAGACCAACTGAATAAATTTAAAAAGCCCACGATGTTTTATAGGTTTGGTCCAAGATAGTATATTACTTAACTAAAGTGGTCCAAGTTAGTGGGAATTCAATAATTTATAAATGTTAGAATTACAAGGCCGAAGTAGAACCTTAACCTTGGCCCAATCAGTAGAGGTAAAACTTGGTAACAAGGTTCCTTAAATTGAGGAAAACTCACGCCACCACACGTCCCATCAACATTCTTTGAATATTTTAACTTTGGATTGTGAGTTGAACACGTCAACTGCAAAATGGGAAAGAAAAGAAGATATTTCATACCGTAAGAAACATTCGATAACATTAAGAGAAAGAAAGAGAGAAGTAGAATAGAAATCATACCTAAGCTTGGAAGAAGGTATAACTCCTTATTACAAATCTATGTTTTTATTCATGTTCAACGTGTTCTAGGTATATTAGACACAAAGGTCATAAATAATTAGGATGAGTACAGGTTTAGTTTGGGGGTTTTGAAAATTTTTAGACTTCTAATAATCACGTTTTAAGAAGCTTGAATTTTAGTAAGTATAATGTTCGTACCATGATTTTATATTTTATCCAAGTGGTAGCGAGCTCTAAGGATTTTTAGTACGAAATTTCATGTACTAGGATTTGTACAAATCTTAATGGTCGGGGGTTTTGAAAGTGTTTAAGTTCTTAAAAAAATGTTCAAACTGTTCTTAGAGAAACCAAGATTTTCGTCGAGGAAAGTAAAGATTTTTTTTAGAGTTTTTCCTTGTCGTTTTCGAAAAAACACCTTCAGTTTGTGCGATTTTCATACAGTACGAATTTGAATTTTGGCTCGATTTTTTTCCAATATCATCACCGTCGTTTCCGGCCATAACACCTCGGTGGTGGCCGGCCGGTGATTATATCATGTCTCTGCCTCATTCAGGCGAGGAACGAGGCTGTTCTGGGATCGTTCTTGGGGAATTTGAACAATCTGCGAGGTTGGGATTTGGATGGAGGAGGAACGGCAAACTGCGATTCCACCGGCACCCCCTGATTCAGAATCTGCAATGATCGGCGATGTGGGAGTTACGACGACATCTGATCAGGGGTTGCCAGACTTCTCGGCGTTGCGCGCGGCCTACCCGGAATTCGCAGCCTGCTTTGATGAGGCGCGTTTCCTGGACCTGCTCGGCTGTGTTCATGGATCTGCTGCGTCATCCCGGAGTCGCGTCTATGGCGGCTAGGGTTGATATGGCATTGGCTAGGGTTGATACGACATTGGCTGCTAGGGTTAGCGTGGAGGATCCCATGGTGGTGGCGGCTACGGATGTATCTGATGGTCGTAGTGGAGGACTCGATGGTGGTAAGCGTGGTGGATCTAATGATAGTTCTGGGAACGTGGGGAGGTTCCGATGGTGGTGGTGACATCGAACAAGGTGGCGGCGGATAGGCCACATGCTGATGCAACTACAGCGACTAGGGTTTTGATGGGCTCTCCGCTTCTTAGAGGAAGAGGACCGGCCCCGATCAAGGGTATTCTCCGCCATTCCTACCGACGTCAGAAGTGGGGTCGACCGGACACGCCTCCACCCAAACGTCTGACGGCAAGGAGGTTGGTGGATATGGGTCCGTCAACGAGTGAGGACGAACCTGAAGTTGAGCCTATCGTCGAGGGAAACGATGTGACAGTTGGTGCTATTGTTAAAGCATCACCTAGGGTTTCTACGGAGCCAATCGTTAATGAAACGACCTCGGTGGTGCTTGCATCGGCGATCACCTCTGATCAGCAGCACCTTCCCAAACCGACTTATGCGGCTGTGATGTCGGGCGACGTGGCTCGTAATGCCAAACCTACGGGCCCAGGCATCCGCAATCATACGACGGAGAAGCAAAGTCGACTTGTGCTTGATTACGTCGCTCCAACAGCGACTTGGGATGAGTTAAATCGGATTACACCTCCAGTGTGTGCGATTTTCACACAGTAGCGCGATTACACCTTCAGTGTGTGCGATTTTCACACAGTTGGCGATTTTTTCAAATTTTCGAAGGTTTCCATCGCGGTTTCAGCACCGATCGTCGTCGTTTCCGGTCCTTCTTGACTGGCCGACGATCATCTGTGGTTCTTGGACTGGGTGCTGCGATGGCGGAAGATGTTTCGCCTAGGGTTTTGGCGATGGTGGAGATGGAGAGTGAGCGAAATCCGGTTGACACGGCAGCGACGGGCAATATGGCGATGCCAACCATGCCTGATTTGGATGCTCTTGCCGCGTCATATCCTGAATTCGCGAGTTGTTTTGATGGTGCACGGTTTCGTTCTTTGATGAGCACGGTTCATGGATCTATAGTGGCCAACTCTGATGGGGAGCGCCGATCTGCCATGGGACGACCTGAGTGCGCAAAGGCTGCTAGGGTTTCTGCAAATTCTGATAAATCTGATGCGGCTGTGGTTACGGGTCTGATGGGAAGGGAGACCATCCCGTCTCAGGGGCCGCGGGTTCCTACTACGGCGATCAATCAGAATTTGGCGGGGGGTCGCATTGGGCCTGGGGCTTCGGCGGGATCTCCGCCTATGCGAACTGGCATTACCGCTCCGCTCAAGGGTATCCTTCGGAATCATAACCGCCGACAGCAATGGGGACGACCTGGGACACCGCCACCTCAGCGTATGATGGCTCGGCGGTTTGTGGCTATGGGGTCCGTGACATCTGATGAGCCGGTGGATGAGGAGATAGTCGTTGATGAGGGTGGGGCTGCTCAGCCCGGTTCGTCCCCACACGTCAAGGCCACCGCCGAATCGTCGTCGCCCTCAGCGTCGTTTGCTGATGTAGTGGTGGGGAAAGCTAGGGCTGATACGACATCCCACAACGTGGGTATACGGGGAGAGAGAGGGGACCTAGCACGGTTAGCGCTTGACTATGTGGTGCCTAAGTCGACAAATGCTGGTATATCCGTTGTGGCCCCTTCCTGGGACGTGGCAAAACAAGGGATTGCAAGGTGGGACCATACCTTGGTTGGATATTTCCTTGGGCCGAAACCATACTTCCCATTCGTCGACCGGTTTGTGAGGGCACGATGGACTGGCTTGGTGGAGGTTCGAGCCACTAGAAATGGTTTTTTCCGGTTTCGCTTTGAATCGGCCACGGCTATGACTGAAGTGTTGGAAGGTGGCCCGTGGCTCTTACATGGCCAACCGCTGTTCTTAGAAGTGTGGCGTCCTGGAATGTCGCTGGAGAGGAAGGATCTCGTGGAGGTTCCCCTTTGGGTGAAACTGTGGAATGTGCCAAGTGAATTTTGGACTAAAGCGGGGTTGGGTGTGGTAGCTAGTGTTGTTGGTAGGCCTTTATTTGCCGATGGGATTACGGCAAAAGGAGAGCGTATTGATTATGCGCGTGTTTGCATCATGAAGCTGCTTGACACGCCGTTTGTTGAGAAGGTGGAAATTGAGATCCCAACTGCCGAAGGATGTGTATCGGGTACGGTTTTGGTGAGGGTTGAATACGAGTGGAGGCCGACTAGGTGCAGCCACTGTGCGACATGGGCCCATGGGAACACACACTGCCCCAAGAGGCAACCAAGCCCGGCGCCTCTGCGGAAGCCTAATACGCCGGGGCCGAGACAGAAACACCCGACAACTGGTCGGCCAGCCCCTCTCGATGCTCGTGTGGTGGTTCATGATAGACCACGTATTCAAGGACCGCCTCGTGAACATTCACGACAAGGTCGAGGCCGGGCTCCCCAAGCTGAGTGGAGGCAAATTGGTGCCCATGGCAAGGCGGTGCAGTTAGCGCCGAATATGGCGAATCCAAGGTCGGATCAGTCCGCCCATACGGGGGTACAGGCGTCCGCGTCTGGCTCTTCTCCACGGCGGGCGGTCAACGAACAGCAAGTTGACCAAAACTCCTTTGCCTTATTGCGGGATTTTAATGATGACGAGGATGTTGATACGGTTTCTCACGTTAAGGGCCCTAAAGCAAACGCAGCCCTACATGGGGCTCATTCATAATGCCGATTGGATCTTGGAACGTGCGTGGTCTTAACCGACAAGACCACAGGAGGGCGGTGGGGGATTGGATTGCATCGGTCGTTCCGAAGAAATACTGAAAAATCGGATTACACCTCCAGTGTGTGCGATTTTCACACAGTAGCGCGATTACACCTTCAGTGTGTGCGATTTTCACACAGTTGGCGATTTTTTCAAATTTTCGAAGGTTTCCATCGCGATTTCAGCACCGATCGTCGTCGTTTCCGGTCCTTCTTGACTGGCCGACGATCATCTGTGGTTCTTGGACTGGGTGCTGCGATGGCGGAGGATGTTTCGCCTAGGGTTTTGGCGATGGTGGAGATGGAGAGTGAGCGAAATCCGGTTGACACGGCAGCGACGGGCAATATGGCGATGCCAACCATGCCTGATTTGGATGCTCTTGCCGCGTCATATCCTGAATTCGCGAGTTGTTTTGATGGTGCACGGTTTCGTTCTTTGATGAGCACGGTTCATGGATCTACAGTGGCCAACTCTGATGGGGAGCGCCGATCTGCCATGGGACGACCTGAGTGCGCAAAGGCTGCTAGGGTTTCTGCAAATTCTGATAAATCTGATGCGGCTGTGGTTACGGGTCTGATGGGAAGGGAGACCATCCCGTCTCAGGGGCCGCGGGTTCCTACTACGGCGATCAATCAGAATTTGGCGGGGGGTCGCATGGGGCCTGGGGCTTCGGCGGGATCTCCGCCTATGCAAACTGGCATTACTGCTCCGCTCAAGGGTATCCTTCGGAATCATAACCGCCGACAGCAATGGGGACGACCTGGGACACCGCCACCTCAGCGTATGATGGCTCGGCGGTTTGTGGATATGGGGTCCGTGACATCTGATGAGCCGGTGGATGAGGATATAGTCGTTGAGGAGGGTGGGGCTGCTCAGCCCGGTTCGTCCCCACACGTCAAGGCCACCGCCGAATCGTCGTCACCCTCAGCGTCGTTTGCTGATGTAGTGGTGGGGAATGCTAGGGCTGATACGACATCCCACAACGTGGGTATACGGGGAGAGAGAGGGGACCTAGCACGGTTAGCGCTTGACTATGTGGCGCCTAAGTCGACAAATGCTGGTATATCCGTTGTGGCCCCTTCGTGGCAAAACAAGGGATTGCAAGGTGGGACCATACCTTGGTTGGATATTTCCTTGGGCCGAAACCATACTTCCCATTTGTCGACCGGTTTGTGAGGGCACGATGGACTGGCTTGGTGGAGGTTCGAGCCACTAGAAATGGTTTTTTTCGGTTTCGCTTTGAATCGCCACGGCTATGACTGAAGTGTTGGAAGGTGGCCCGTGGCTCTTGCATGGCCAACCGTGGGGGGTTGCGCATTGTTGGTCTTCTGGAGACGCGGGTGGCTGCGTCGAACGCAGCGCACATTTTGGAGGCTATTCGACCGCGTTGGGCCTGGTTCTTTGACTATGATGATGGTCCGGCTACTCGCATTTGGGTGGGATGGGATACCTCTTTGCTTCACGCCACAATTGTTGCGAAATCTGCTCAGGCTGTTCATTGTCGCGTGAAACAGCTTGATACGCATGAACATGCGTTTATCTCGTTCGTGTATGGGAAATCTCGAAGGGAGGATAGAGTGGCCCTTTGGGACGAGCTGATTCAGTTTTCAGCGTTGCGAGTTGAGGATGCGTGGGTAGTGGCGGGGGATTTCAACACTATCTTGCATGCGAGTGAGGGGCGTGGGGGTGCACCTCAAGCACGAGATATGGCTGATTTTCAGGCATGTCTCCTACAGGCCGACCTTATGATACTGCCGTCGATGGGCCAGGAATTCACGTGGTATAATCAGCAACGGGCTCTGGCAGGCATCTGGAGGAAGTTGGATCGCATGCTCGGCAACCCACAGTGGTTTGCTCGCTGGCCAGATACGTTTTATCGGTGTGAACTCCCTTTCACATCGGATCATTCGCCACTGTCATTAGGGGTGTCAGCGCCGAGACCACGCGGTGTGAGTTTTCGTTTTGAGAACTTTCTTACTAAGGAGGAGGGCTTTTTGGAACATGTTCAGCGTGTTTGGAGTATCCCCATGGCGGGGTTTCCTATGTATGTGTTGGTCCAGCGGCTCAAGTTGTTGAAGCACATTTTCATGCACATGCGACGTGTAAAGAGAGACCTTGCTGCAAATGTTGCGGACGCATTACGCTTCTTGGGGATTGCACATGAATTCGCAGCGAAATATCCCCTAGAGATTATGTTTCATGATCTTGAACGGCATTGTCGGTTTCTCTACGGGCTGTCGATGTAGAGCATACGGCGTTATCCCAAAGGGCCAAGCTTGCTTGGCTCAAGGATGGCGATCAATGCTCATCTTACTTCTTCAGGAAAGTGGCGGTTCGTCGAGCGACTAATCGAATCATCTCATTGGAAGGCCCAACTGGAGACCTACTTAATACGCCAGAAGAGGTGGAAGGGGAGTTACTGGGGTTTTATCAGGAATTACTTGGCACATCCGCACGAGCGTCACCGGTGGACATGGCCGAGGTACAGGGGGCTATCACGCGTAAGCTCTCCCCAGCTACGTCCTTAGACATGGTCCGCCCAGTTGACGATCTTGGGGTGAAACATGCGCTATTCTCTATGGGGGATGAGAAGGCGCCGGGGCCTGATGGGTATACAGCCGCTTTCTTCAAAGTGGCTTGGGGGACGGTCGGCCCTGATGTGATACGAGCGACTAAGGATTTCTTTGCTACGGGCCGCCTACTTAAGGGGCTTAATAGTACGCTTATCACGCTCATACCTAAGTGTGAGTCGCCACGTCGATCGAAAGACTTCCGTCCCATATCGTGCTGCAACGTCCTATACAAAATAATTTCGAAGGTTTTGGCTAATCGGTTGAAATCAGTGCTGGGAGGGCTGGTCCACGCATCGCAGACGGCATTTATACCTGGAAGGCGCATCAGTGATAATATACTTCTGGCACAGGAACTTTGCCTAGGGTACACCAGCAAAGGCCGTCCCCCACGGGCTATGCTTAAGGTCGATCTAGCCAAGGCCTATGATAAGGTGGAATGGAGTTTTTTGCTGGCGACGATGCAGGCGATGGGTTTCCACCCACGATATATTGAGTGGATACGGAGCTGTTTGACAACGACCACTTTTTCCATCAACCTTAAAGGAGACCGGCAGGGTTCTTTGCTGGAAAGAGAGGAATGCGCCAAGGGGACCCCATTTCACCATACCTCTTCACCCTCGTCATGGAGGTGCTCCATGGCCTTGTGGAGTGTCATATACAGGCGGAACCGCGCTTTCGCTATCACTGGCGTTGTGAGACCACTTCGCTCCCCATGTTGGCCTTCGCGGATGATCTCCTCCTTTTCTGCCATGCAGATCCTATCTCTGTAGGGGTGCTGAAGGAGGCTCTGATGACATTCTCTCAGATGTCTGGGTTACACCCTAATCCGGACAAGAGTGAGGTTTACATTTCACGGAGGGCGGAGGGCATCAAGGCCCAGCTACTGTCTATGACGGGATTTTGCGCAGGCCGCCTGCCAGTGCGTTACTTGGGGGTCCCACTGATTGCTTCATGCCTTACTCTCAGCGACTGTGCACCACTGTTGCAGCGGGTGGATTCTCGTCTAGGATCGTGGCTGAATCAGTCACTATCTTACGCGGGTAGGGTGCGGCTCATTAAATCTATCCTTCAGGCATTACACGTCTATTGGTCTGGGGTCTTCTTGCTGCCCAAGGGAATCATCCGTGCCTTGGAAGCACGATTTCGTCGATTCTTGTGGGGTGGTGCCTCGGCCAAGGTAGCTTGGGATGATGTTTGTGTGCCAGTTACTGAGGGCGGGTTGGGGATTCGCTCGATCGCTAATGACAATAGGGCTCTTCTGGTACAGCTTCTATGGAGGGTAATCAGCCGGCCTGATGACTCGATCTGGGTGGAGTGGTTGTACAGCACACGACTGCATACGCGATCGCTTTGGACCATCACCATCTCGGCTAACACTGCATGGAGCTGGAGGAAGCTGATGCAGTTAAGGCAGGTGATTCTACCCTTCATTGATTTTTCTAGGAATGGTTCGTCGTTGTTATTATGGGAAGACCCATGGCTACGGGCTATCCCATTATTGGAGAGCTATCCTAGAGGCCCACTGGCGATGGGGCTGCCAGCAGGGACCCGCCTAAGCTCTGTCATCGACCGCCAAGGCTGGAATTGGCCAGGACAGTCGGCGGTGGAGTATTTGGATTTTAGTCCGCACCTTCCACGGGTTCAGCCTAATCGGGCCGATGCTATTTGTTGGAAGGGAGCGCCAGATGGCCGACCGACGACACGACTGATTAGGGAGTCCTTACGCGTACGAAGGCCTATTGTACCTTGGGCATCCTTGTTTGGGGGGCCTTTGAAGATCCCTCGACATGAGGTCATACTGTGGTTTGCCATCCGCGATCGTTTATCGACTAGAGATAAGGCCTGGGTGGCACAGCGCGCTGGAACCCCTGCTTGTGTTCTCTATGACGCGCTGCATGTTGAGACTGTGCAACATTTATTTTTTGATTGTCGATTCTCACGCGACTGTGTTCGGATGCTGAGGTAGAAGATCAGGTGGGGATGGCCGTATCGGGACTGGGGCCAGGGTATACGGTGGGCTGCATTGCGATGGCGTGGCCATCATCTCCTACCGTTCGCCTACCGTCACGTCCTTGCTTCGTTGGTATATCACATTTGGCAGGCACGCAACAAGCGCTGGAAGGAGGGGGCTATCACGACTCCAGATAGGCTGGTTGCTGTTGTCCTCGATATGGTTTGTATGCGGCTTACTGGGACATCGCCCAAGTTCGATCTACAGAGAGCAGCCATTCGACGTCTCTGGCGAGTAGCTTGGTAGTGAGTTGGATGTTTTAGCTTTCGTTTTGTTGGTCTATGCCAGTAGTCTGTTACTGGTTTACACGTGAGGAGTCACACCCTCACTCATCTGTACATTTAGCCCCTTTATATATATACACGGAACTTACTCCAAAAAAAAAAAAACAGCGACTAGGGATGGGATTGCAGTAGTATCTCCGCCATGGGAGGTGGCCCCGGAAAGGTTTTGCTAGATGGGAGCACACCTTGGTCGGGTACTTTCTCGGGCGGAAACCTTATTTTCCCCACGTTCAAAGCTTTGTGCGAGCGCGATGGAACGGTGTGGTGGAAGTTAAGGCCACCACAAATGGGTTCTTCAGATTCAGATTTGACTCTGCGGCGTCTATGACAGTGGTATTGGAGGGTGGACCTTGGATGTTGGAAGGTCGGCCATTGTTTCTGGAAACGTGGAGACCGGGGATGTCACTTGAGCGTGAGGAACTTGTCGAGGTGCCCCTTTGGGTGAAGTTGTGGAACGTGCCAAGTGAGTTTTGGACTCAAGATGGCTTGGGTATTGTCGCTAGTGGAGTTGGTCGTCCACTCTTTGCTGATGGGATCACTGCAAAAGGGGAAAGGATAGACTTTGCCCGTGTGTGCATCATGAAGACGCTTGCTACTCCTTTCATAGAGTAAATCCACATAGAGTTGCCAAATGAGGAGGGAGGTAAGGCTGGGCTAGTCCATGTAAGGGTGGAATACGAATGGCGTCCCACGAGGTGCGAGCGTTGTGCGACGTGGGCCCATGGGGAAACACCGTGCCCCAAGCGGCCGCAGCCACAGCCGAGTAAGCAGTATCAAACCCGCGGACGTCAACCACCAACCCAGGGATCACGCTCAACCGAGCCTAAGGCTAAGGCTCAAGCTCATACAAAGGAACGACCGAATCAGTTTCGAGGACGGTCTGTGCAAACGAATGGAGTCAAATGGGTGCCCGAGGTAATGCTATTGTGATGGCGGCCCCTTCGCCATCTAAGAGCATCGGCCGGTCTACCCTCGCTGCCCATCATGAGTTGAGCTCCTCAACGGGTCCCCGCACATCCCGCGGCGACCTGGGGACTTAGGCCAAGCAGACCACAATTCCTTTGCCGTGCTACGAAGCTTGAATGAAGAGGACAATGTTGCTGAACATGCTCTACTTACTACGGGCCCTAAAGAACACGCTTTCCGATCGGGGGCTCATTCGTAGCTCCGGTCGGGGTGTGGAATGTGCGTGGTCTTAACAGGCAAGACCACAGGAGGGCGGTAGGGGATTGGATTGCTCGAGGTGGGCTACGGTTTATTGGACTTCTTGAGACACGAGTGGCTGAGTCTAATGCGACACGCATTGCTGAGGGTATTAGGCCTCGTTGGACTTGGTTCTTTGACTATGAGGATGGTCTAGGTACTCGTATCTGGTTGGGATGGGATTCTTCTTTGCTTCGTGTCACTATTGTTGCGAAGTCTACTCAGGCTCTGCATTGTCACGTCGAACAGCTCGATACGCGGGAATCAACATTTATCTTGTTTGTTTATGGGAACTCTCGACGGGAGGATAGAGTTACCCTTTGGACTGAGCTGACGCAGTTCTCTGCTTTACGTGTTGAGGATGCATGGCTGGTTGCGGGGGACTTCAACACTATATTGCATGCGGGGGAAGGGCGAGGGGGTGCCCCTCAAGAGTGGGATATGTCCGAGTTTCAGGCATGTCTCCTACAAGCTGATCTCCTAACGCTACCATCGACGGGCCAGGAGTTCACATGGTACAACCAGCAGCGCGGCCTTGCGGGCATTTGGAGGAAACTGGACCGCATGCTCGGCAATCCACAGTGGTTTCGCTCAGTGGCCGGATGCATGTTTTCGATGTGACCTCCCAGCCACATCGGACCACTCGCCGCTGTCAGTGGGGGTGGCAGCGACTAAGTTGGGGGGGCGAGTTTTCGCTTCGAAAACTTCCTAACTAAGGAGGCGGGCTTTCTTGACCACATTAAAGGTGTTTGGAATGTCCGCATGTCTGGTTTTCCGATGTTTGTGCTGGTCCAGCGGCTGAAATTACTCAAGCCTATCTTTAGGCAAATGCGACGCGCTAAGGGGGATCTCGCTACAAATGTAGCGGAGGCATTACGCTTTTTGGGGATTGCACAGGATTTCGCAGCGAGGTACCCTCTAGAGGTGATGTTCCACGATCTTGAACGACACTGTCGACATCTCTATGCTAGGGCTCTTGAAGTGGAACACACTAGGCCTCGTTGGACTTGGTTCTTTGACTATGAGGATGGTCTAGGTACTCGTATCTGGTTGGGATGGGATTCTTCTTTGCTTCGTGTCACTATTGTTGCGAAGTCTAGTCAGGCTCTGCATTGTCACGTCGAACAGCTCGATACGCGGGAATCAACATTTATCTCGTTTGTTTATGGGAACTCTCGATGGGAGGATAGAGTTACCCTTTGGACTGAGCTGACGCAGTTCTCTGCTTTACGTGTTGAGGATGCATGGCTGGTTGCGGGGGACTTCAACACTATATTGCATGCGGGGGAAGGGCGAGGGGGTGCCCCTCAAGAGCGGGATATGTCCGAGTTTCAGGCATGTCTCCTACAAGCTGATCTCCTAACGCTACCATCGACGGGCCAGGAGTTCACATGGTACAACCAGCAGCGCGGCCTTGCGGGCATTTGGAGGAAACTGGACCGCATGCTCGGCAATCCACAGTGGTTCGCTCAGTGGCCGGATGCACCTCACAAATTGGACCAAGAGTCGGGGCAAATCGGGCGATGACCTTGCGAGCCAAGAGTGTCGAGGCGCCCTAGAACAAGACTTTTGGGACCGGCCAAGCTTGTCGCGTGCGGGACGTCGATCAAACCAAGCGAGGCCGAGGCATGTAGCACCCGTTAGAGAGGGAGACGGGGCTAATGAGGTTTACCACGATTGTTGACCCATCCGAATTCGTGTAGAACCTTCCGGAAGATCGTGGAACCGTGCGGAACATTGCGGGGCATTCTAGAGAGTCAAAGAGTCCAAGTGTGGAGAATGCTATGGAACTCTCTAGAGAGGAATATGCCTTTGCATATTCCTAGAATAATCTAGATTGTAAATAATAGCCGTTAGATCGAGTAGATCTTAGCCGTCCATCGGGTTGGACAACTTGTAGATATAGGGGCTTAGAGTAGTTCATTTGTATCCATCGAACAAGTGGTAAAAGCCTTCATTGTAAACACTTAGTGTGAGAAAGAGTGAGTTCTCTATCTACAACACTTGTGTGGGTTTTCCTCTTTGCACTTAGGCACGTTCAAGCCGAGTGTTGTCCGACACTTTGCTTTCTTTCGTGAGCGTTTGGGAGGCTGACCTAGTAAAGCACGCGAGGGGCTGCTTAAAGGACTAGGTGCCGCACGGGAGCTAGCAAGCCAAAGTCTAGGTCCGTGACAAGTGGTATCAGAGCCAAGGTTAGCGAAGATGGCCGAGACAAATGCGCAAGTGAACGAGGAGAGGGGTCGTGAGCCGGCTCCTAGCCAAGGCGGGAGGAAAAAGCGGGATCAATCGAAGGCGCGAGACCCTTGGGTCGAATGGCTCTATAGGACGCGGCTGCATTCTCGATCGCTATGGGACCTCCAGGTCTCGGCGAATGATGCTTGGAGCTGGCGGAAGTTGCTACAGATGCGCCCGTTGATCAGATCTATGATTACGTTCCGTACAGGGGATGGGGCCACAGTTTGGCTGTGGAAGGACCCCTGCTTGCTGCGTACGTCACTTCTGGAGAGATTTCCTCGGGGCCTATTGCGATGGGGCTGCCTCTCGACTCCCGGTTGAGTGTGGTCCTTAGGGGTGGAATTGACCATGGCAGGGGGCGGTGGAGTATCTTGAGATTAGCCGGCTTCTATCTTCTGGGTTCGTGGGGTTCAGGATGGTGTACAGTGGACGGGATCGCCGGATGGATCTATGACGGTGGCTTTGGCTCAAGAAGCCATCGCCCCAGGAGGCCACCGGTGGATTGGGCGGTATTATTTGGAGGGCCGCTGAAGGTCCCAAGGCACTAGTTTATTTTATATTTGGGGGACTCCAGCTTGTATCCTCCAGCTGTGTTTATTTTATATTTGGAGGGCCGCTGAAGGTCGTCTCTCGAGTAGGGACAAGTCGTGGATTGCTCAGAGGGCGGGGACTCCAGCTTGTATCCTCTGCGAGGAACTGCATTACGAGAACGCCCAGCATATCTTTTTTGACTGTCCCTTCTCACGCCAGTGTCTTCGTCTTCCGAGGCGTCGGACTCGATGGATCTAGCCGTATCAGGATTGGCATTTGGGCATTCGATGGGCGGCGGCCCGCTGCCGAGGGAAGCATCTTCTTCATGCAGCATACCGTCATATTCTAGCTTCCCTTGTCTACCATATTTGGCAGGCAAGGAATAGGCGTGATAGGATCATCACTACTCCACAGAGGCTTGTGGGGTGTATTCTTGCCTTGGCTACCATGCGGATTAGTGGCACGTTCGCCAAGTACGACCTTCATCGGGTGCCTATACGCCACTATGGCGTGTGGCTTGGTAGGATTGGTTATTGGTTGATGGTTGATTTATTGGTTGATTAGTGTTGGGTTCATTGGTTGATTGGTTGATTGGTTCTTTCTTTCTTGTGAGGTCTTTTAGTTCTTTGTTTTTGCCCAGTAGCATGTTACTGGTTGGTCGCGGAGTTATCCTCCTGCTCATATGTACATTATTTCTACTATATATATACATGGGACATTACACCAAAAAAAAGGATGCTCCACAATTCTTCAACGGGCATTGGTTGACCTAGTTCTCATAAAAGACGAAGAACTTCATAAAGGCAAAAATCACGAAGTGATTCCCCCGAGGCTTCCAGAGTTGATTGCTCAACGAGCAGATTCCCTTACGAGATCAATGCCAGGGACTATTTGAGTCGACACGCCATGGAAAACATTAGGATTGAAATCCCATTCCTTGAAGAAGTTCGTCACCACATATGGAGGTCATCTGACAAAGTTAAGCAGTTGAAAGAGTTTGAGCTCAGAGGCTTCTCTCACTGGTAACAGCAGAAGAGGATGACATATCTGTGGATGCTAACCAGCTTGGACAAGATGTGAGGCTGGGGATTTCGAAAGGATTGAAGGTCATTTCAAGGACCCCAATCTGTCAGCTGCTAAGCGTCTACTGCACGAAAGGCGATCTTCCAACTCTATTCCACGTCATAGAGCGAATAGACAGAACTCGAGAAGAGCTAAGCGAGAGCGACCTACCTTACCTCCCTGTCGAGGAGGTGCGTCTCCAGTTTTACGTAGAGAAGTACAAGGGTCCTCAAGGCTTCCTAAAGAAGGAAGGACTCGAGGGACTCTACCGGTTCATGATGCGTCAGGTCAAGTACCATGCCGCACACGACCTTCAGATGGCTCTAGAGAGCAATATGAAGAAGGTCAACATGACCGTTCCGCTCAACAAATGACCTGAGATCGAAGGGCTTCCCAACAATCAGGGCACATAAGCTCAGTCTTAGGAATCACCTACCACAATCCAAATTGCCAAGAAGAATAGGTTGATGCTTAAGACTGAGATACACAAATTCTGTGACGGGACACTCAAGGTCATCATGAAGAACATAGAGAAGAGATTGAAAGAAATCAATCGAGAGACCATGCTGAAGATAGACAGGTTCGTGAGAGGACAACCGCTTCTGATGGAACTACTTGAAGCCATCAAGGAGCCTTTGGAGCTGAGAGACACACTAAGGAACTTCGAGCATGCGTTGTGCCCGACGAGGACAGATAGCGCGGAAGGGAAATCAAGCACAAAGGGGGAGAATGTGGAGTATTCGTTGTGCTTTGATTTCATTAGTTGTCCTTGTAATTAGGGGCTTTATTAGTATTTGTCCTTAGATTTTGACTTATTTGTTATTCATACCAGGGATGTTTGGTATAAATACATTTGTACAGTGAGTGGGTACCCATGTTCTCAATCGTCAAACGGCTTAAGATGATGAAACATGGGCTGCGTTCACTCAGACGAGATAAAGGGATCTTAATCGTAATGTGATTGAGGCGCGCCAGTACCTCGATACTGTAGAATGGACTGCATTGCACCTTATGGATACTCAGCTACTACGCCTTGAGAAGCGGTGTCGATTTGCGTACGACCGAGTGGTGGAGATGGAATACTCGGCCCTGGCCCAGCGAGCGAAGGTGGCGTGGCTCAAGGACGGGGACCAGTGCACGGCCTTTTTCTTCAAGAAGGTGGCCACTCGGCGTGCGATCAACCGTATTTTTTCCATTGAGAACGAAGCTGGCGAGACCTTCGATGATGAGAGTCAAGTAAGATCCGAGCTGCTACGATTCTACACGGACCTATTGGGCCAGACTTCGCGGGTAGCACCGCTCTTCCCGACGGATGTTGCCCCTTACATCGAAAGGAAGCTAACTAATACGGAAGCAGCTGCGATGATCCAGCAGGTCACGGCTGAGGAGATAAAGAGCGCGTTGCTTTCAATCGGAGACAATAAGTCACCTGGCCCTGATGGATTCTCGGCTGCCTTTTATAAGCGTGCTTGGGATACCATCAGGGGGTACATCACCCACGCCATTCAGGAGTTCTTTCGTACGGGTTATTTGTTGGGGGTTAATGCAACACTTGTCACTCTTATACCCAAGGGGACCACACCGAGAATGGCGAAGGATTTCAGACCGATTTCATGCTGTAACGTCTTACACAAGATCACCTCGAAGGTGCTCGCCAATCGCTTGAGGGGCTATTTGGGGAAGATTGTGCACCCTACCCAAACAGCGTTTATCCCAGGCCGGCGCATTTCGGACAATATTCTCTTAGCCCAGGAGATCTGTCATGGATACAATAGCATGGGGCTGCCCGAGCGCGTCGCCTTCAAGGTGGATCTTGAGAAGGCTTATGATAGGGTTGAGTGGGACTTTATATTGAGGACCCTCGAAGCGCTAAATTTTCACCCTATTTATGTGGGCTGGATTCGTGCCTGCCTTACGACCACGTGCTTCTCTATCAACATCAACGGTCGGCCGGAGGGATACTTCAAAGGAAAACGGGGACTACGTCAAGGTGACCCCATATCACCCTATCTATTTACACTAGTTATGGAAGTGCTACATTGTATTATTCACAAACGAATTAGGGAGAGCAACTGCTTTCGTTTCCACTGGCGGTGTGAGCCAACTGGTATGTTTATGCTTACCTTCGCCGACGACTTGCTATTATTCTCGCATGCGGATGTGGCTTCTGTTGATGTTTTTAAGGGCAGCCTTGATATCTTCGCCACTTTATCGGGGCTACGAGCGAACATAAACAAGAGTGAGATGTTTATTTCGAAGAGAGCGGAGCCAGTTTGGGTGACGTCTATGGTGGATCCACCACAGACGGCTGCACAATGCCTCGCTTTGGTCCATCAGGCGACCTCAAGGACGTCGTGGACTTGGAGGAAGCTTCTGAAGCCAACTCATGCGGCCACTGATTGAATTTCGAATCGGGAATGGAGATCGCACACACCTCTGGACGGATCCATGGCTGCTCCCGGGTCCTTTGGTGGACCGTTTTCCCTGCGGGCCTATGGTGATGGGTCTACCACTGGACTCAAGAGTAAGCGCTGTCATAAATGGTGAGGGGTGGCACTGGCCGGCCCAAACTACGGTAGAGTTCATGGAGATATCACCTATGCTCCCAACTGTTTGACCGGAGGAAGAGGATGAGGTTCGCTGGCTCGCGATAGGAGATGGACGTTTTACGACTCGTTCGGCCAGAGAGAGTCTGAGGGTGCGACGTCAGTCGGTTCCATGGCATACTCTACTTGGAGGGCCGATCTCCATCCCTCGACGTGATTTCATAGTTTGGCTAGCGATCAGGGATAGGTTGGCTACGAAGGACAAGGCATGGGTGGCAGTTGCGGCAGGAAACACTACCTGCCTACTCTGTGACGAGCAAACCTTGGAGATGACGCAACACCTGTTCTTCGATTGCTCCTTCTCTAGGGCATGCCTTCGGTTATTTGTGCACACATACGGGTCTGCTGGCCATATGCGAACTGTCTGCAGGCGATTCGATGGGCGGCTAGGAGATGGAGGGGACGACACTTAGCTTCGATGGGCCCATGGCATGCTATAGCCTCATTAATCTATCATATCTGGTTTGAGCGCAATCGGAGGTGGCACGAGGGAAGACGACGCACACCTGCCCATATCGTATCCGACGTTGAGACTTTACTGGGTGTGCGCCTATCCACCCTTTCGCACAAGTACGAGCTTCAGTTGCGAGCTATGCGTCGAGTTTGGCGCATCGCTTGGTAGGCCTTTGTTTGGGTTGGAGTATGCTTTCTTTTTTTTGGAAATAGCCCGTATATATATAAATGAAGCAAAAGAATGTACATGCGTGACTGAAAACACACACAGCTACCACGCAACATGCCACAAACGTCGAATGGCCGCCGTCTGTAAGGCATACCTAGTAGACGTGCCATTCAAACGCAGACAACACAAATCAATAACACAAGCAACAAGATGCTCAGGCGTAGTCGTAATGCCCTCCCGCCAGCGCTTATTGCGAGCAAGCCAAATGTGGTAAACCAGCGAAGCAAGCATGTGTCGAGATGCCAGAAGCGGTAGATGCGTTCCCCTCCACCGTCTAGCAGCCCAGGCAAGCCCCTGAGTCCAGTCCCGAAAAGGCCAATCCCATCGGATCCTGCGTCGCAGAAGGCGTAGGCAAGTGCGGGAGAAAACACACTCAAAGAAAAAGTGCGTGGTCGTCTCCACGGTGAGCGAAGCACAAAGCGGACAGGCCTGAGTACCCGCACGCAAAGCCACCCAAGGCTTATCCCTCGTCGATAAACAGTCTCGAATACCCAACCAGAGGATGAATTCATGACGTGGAACCCTAAGAGGACCCCCAAAAGAGAAGCCCAAGGCACCACTACCCCACGCGGCCGCAAGGCGTCCCTGATAATATGAGTGGATGGATTGCCATGCGGGGCACCAACCCAATGGATAGAATCACGCGAAGCCGGCTGTACGATGGGAAGCTCGCGGCTGAGCTCAATGTACTCAACAGTGGTGCGGCCTGGCCAGTTCCAATCAGTGGCCGAGATAACATCGCTCAGACGAGAGCCCACAAGAAGCGCCCCATCACAACCGGCCCACGAGGAAAACGAGCCAGAAGAGGGCCACCCGTGAGCCAAGGGTCCTCCCACAGACTGATAGTAGCACCATCTCCAATACGAAACTCAAGAAAATGGCGTATCTCGGATCGAAAATGGAGGAGTTTTTTTTTGCGCCAGCTCCAAGAAGCAGTAGTGGAAAGCCGAACCGTCCATATTGACTGCGTCCGAAGCCGTGTACCATACAACCAAGAAATCCAAATCGAGTCTGGCGACTTCCTAATGACACGCCAAAGAAGCCGGAAAAGGAGTACCTTATTATCCAAGGACACCGAACGGAGACCCAGGCCGCCTTCAGCAACCGGCATACAAATGTCATCCCACGCAACCTTAGCCGTAGATCCAGCCCAAAGAAACTGTCTGAACCGAGCCTCGAGAGCTCGGACGATGCCCTTGGGCAGAAGGAGAACCCCAGACCAGTAGATGTGCATGGCCTGAAGTACCGACCGTATTAGCTGGACGCGCCCCGCATAAGAAAGGGACCGATTGAGCCAAGAGCCCAAGCGACGATCCACCCGCTGCAGAGAGGGGCACAATCGGCCACGGATAAACGAGACGTGATCAAGGGGACGCCTAGGTATCGAACAGGAAGTGATCCCAAAGGGGACCCCATAATCGGTTGGAGAAGCGGTGATAATGGTGAAGCTCGGCGAGAGAGAAAAAACTCACTCTTCTCAGGATTAGGGCATAATCCAGAAAGAGCCGAGAAATGATCAAGCGATGACTTAAGCACCCCAATCGATATCGTGTCAGCATGACAGAACAATAATAAATCATCAGCAAAGCTCAACATAGGAAGAGAAATACCCTCACAACACCAGTGATACTGGAATCGAGGCTCCTCCTGAATGCCCAAGCACAGCACACCACGGAGAACCTCCATAGCATGGGTTGAGATACGGCGAGATCGGATCACCCTGTCATAGACCCCGCCTACCCTCAAAGTATCCCGTAGGTCGACCATTAACATTGAGGGAAAAAGAGGGCGTCGTGATACAAGTCCGGATTCACTCAACAAAAAGTGGGTGGAACCCCATGCCCTGCAGCGTTGCCAAATAAAACTCCACTCAACCCGATCGTAAGCCTTAGCAAAATCCACCTTAAACATCGCTCGAGGCGGATGGCCCTGGGTATGGAGTATGCTTTCTTTGTTTTTTCATTCTTTGTTGTGAGCTGGTAGCATGTTACCGGTTGGTTTATGCATCTGCACATCTTACATGTACATTCTCTCTCTTTGTGCTATTTAGTGACCGATTTCCAAAAAAAAAAAATACATTTGTACACATTGAGCTTAGAAAATTAGTCAATTGCTCCGGAAGGCTGCCAACCCAATGTCTAGAGAGAGAAACAACAAGTATTTTCTCTCGCTAATTCTCTCTAGTGTTCTTCAATTAGTTTTTCGATTGAATCATAATGCCAATCATTCTAGTCGAATTACTTAGGATTGAAGCCCATGATCATAGGAGTTGATAATCGAGGACCTAACACCTTTTGACTGCGAAAACTGGAGTAAAGGCTTTCATGTATCGTTGAGACTCGAGTTATTATGCCAGTGAAGGGATCGCCAATTATCTGTGAGTTTGGGTGTGCAGGTCCACTTTCTTGTATGAGGTTGTGATGATTCAGCTACATTGATACCTGCCATTGTTTCTTCACTTTGAACAGTCTGATGTTCCATAGTTCTGTAGGTTGGGGTAGTATGACTCTCCTGAGAGATTTCTATTGTCGAATAAGTGAGCTGAGGTGTGTCTGCTTCTGAGCTAGAGATGATCTCAATATCAGTTGGAAGTTCACTGACGTCATCATCAATGTAGAGATTTTCCAACGTGGGAGGAGATCATTGCTAGGTGCTGCAGAATCATCATTGCAAGGTGCACCAGAGTAGTCATCACTGCTAGGTGCTGCAGAAGTTGTTGGAGCAGTGGGTGGCAGTGGACTTGAAAAGGGATCCTCGAATAAAAGATCGAGTTCCGTTGCTCAGTGTATTGGAATTGGAAGGTTCACTCACTGAAGATGTGCTTGGTTGATCTTTAGTCAACTCTCGTACGAGTCCGGGTTCTGGACTGATTTGTGCTGAAACCATTCAGTCTACTTCATCAAATGTCATATTAATGCTTTCCATGACTGATGTTTTCTCTTTGAGGTATACTCGATAGGCTTGGAGGTTGTCGAGTATCCCCCCAGTATCCTTCAAACGCTTTTGGATCAAGTTTGCCTCTATCTTTACGATCTTGGCCACGTAGCACTTACATCCAAAACCTCTCAGAGAAGAGACGTCTGGAACTCTGCAATTGATCAACTCGTAGGGAGTCCTGTTGAACCTCTTGTGAAGGGAGGCACGATTCTAAGTGAAACAAGCCGTATTCATTGCTTCAGCCCACAAGAAGTGAGGTAATCCAGAGTGAATGAGGAGTATTCGAGTTGCTTCAACTAAGGTCCTGTTCTTGAGCTCAACTATGCCGTTTAGTTGGGGTGTTTTGCTGCTGCGAACTGTTGGGTGATTCTAAGTGACGCATAGAAGTCGTTGAGCTTTTTGTTCTTGAATTTGGTCCATCGTCAGTTCTGATGATTTGGACACTTAGTTGGTAGAGTTTTGTGCAGTTTTAATAAACTCAATGATTAGACCTGGGGTTTCATCCTTGGTTCTGATAAATTTGGTCCATGTATAGCGGGATCCACAATAACCAACACATATCTTCGCCCATTGATGGTCTGAGTGCGCATGGTCCACAAAGATCCATGTGAATGAGTTCGAGAGGTTTGGAGGTTGAAGCTATATGCTTAGTGCTGTGGAATGCTTTCCTTATCTTTCCCATTTCACATGCCGGGCAGAGATGCTCGTTGTGATATCTGAAAGAGGGAAGTCTTTTGACCAAATTTTCCGATCGCAGTTTGTTCAGGTCTTTGAAATTGAGATGAGAGACTCGATAATGCCAGAAGTCGTTCTGATGTAGGGAGGCACGGGAGATGAGACACGTCGGTCGGACAGTCTAGAGGTCAATGGAGCAGAGATTCATATCTCTGTGGCCAGTGAGCAGTTCTCTTCCATTGTAATCGGTGACGCTACATTTGTTAGTCCCAAAATTCACCTTGTAGCCTTTGTCACAGAAGCATCCAATGCTGAATAGATTGTAGCTTAGCCCTTCGACATAGGAGACTCCTTTGATGGTTAGTCTGTCATGGATGAGATCGCTCGTTCCTAGCATGGGTGCAGATTTTTTTTTGGTGTAATGTCCCTTTTATATATATAGCAGGAAAATATGTAGAAATGAGCAGGAGACGAACTCCGCGACCAACCAGTAACAGACTACTGGGCACAAACCAACTATTAAATCCACCAATAACCAATCAACCAATCCACCAATCCAAGACTAATCATACCAAGCCACACGCCAAAGCCTGCGTATGGCCGCCCTATGCAGGTTGTATTTGGTGGGTGTACCACTAATATGCATAATAACCAAGGCAAGAATACCCCCCAGAAGCCTGTGTGGAGTCGTGACCGTCCCTTCCAGCGCCTATTCCTTGCCTGCCAGATGTGGTAGACAAGGGAAGCAAGAATGTGGCGATTAGCGGCATGAATCAGATGCTTGCCACGCCAACGGGCAGCCGTCCAATGAAGAATACCAAGCTTCCAATCCCGATACGGCCAGATCCATTGAGTCCGTTGCCGCAGGAGCCGAAGGCATTGCCTGGAGAAGGGGCAATCAAAGAAGAGGTGCTGCGCTGTCTCGTAGTGCACTCCTCGCAGAGGACACAAGCTGGAGTTCCTGCCCGTTGAGCTATCCAAGGCTTGTCCCTAGTCGAGAGACGATCCTGCAATCCCAAGTATAAAATAAACTCATGCCGTGGTACCTTCAATAGCCCGCCAAATAAGGTCGCCCAACATACAGGGGCCCTCCTGTAGCGCATGGCATCCCGGGCCAAAGTCGTCGTCATAGATCCATCTGGTGATCCCGTCCACCGTACGCCATCCTGATCCCCACGAGCTACAAAAGGCAGCAGTTGGCCAATCTCAAGGTACTCCACCGCCCCTTTCCCTGACCAATTACACCCTTGTGCAGTTAGGACGGCACTCAGCCGTGAGTCGAGAGGCAGCCCCATCGCAATAGGGCCCCGTGGGAATCTCTCCAAAAGCGACGCAGGCAACAGCCAGGGATCCTTCCACAGCCAAAATGTGGAGCCATCCCCAATGCGAAACGTGATCATAGATCTGATCACCGGGCACAACTGCATCAGCTTCCTCTAGCTCCAAGCGTCATTCATCGAGACCCGTAGGTCCCCTAGCGAGCGAGAGTGCAGCCGCGTCCTATAGAGCGCCATTCGACCCAAATCGAGTGTGGTGTCCTGGTAAGTACGCTCCATAAGTGCTTAAGCAATAGGACCTTGTTGTCAACCGATATAGAACGCAGTCCCAATCCCCCCTCGGCTACAGGTAGGCATAAAACCTTCCATGCCACCTTAGCTGAAGTGGCTCCCCACAGAAACTTCCTAAAGCGTGTTTCCAAAGAGCGGACAACGCCTTTAGGCAACAAGAACATACCCGACCAGTACGCGTGAAGTGCCTGCAAAGCATGGGTGCAGATTGACTATTTCCGAAGTAGACCATCCCGAGAAATCCCTCAGAAAAGTTGCTCAAGAGCCCTTTGCTTCCAATCATGTGTGAGGAGCAACCTGAGTGTAAGTACCACACATGACGGACCTGCGAAACAAATCAAGTAAGCTTAGGTAACCATTTAAAAATGGGCCCATCTTTGATCGCAGGTGGAGAATCTAACGTATTTATTGTTAGCTGCATTCTTTGTCAGATTGTTGGAGAACTGACTTAAGAACCCAGACATGACAGTTGCTTATGGGATGCAGTTGGGATTTGGAATCCAGATTTGTCTTTGAGATAATTTCTTATTCTGCTTGATTTTGGATGTGGTGTATTTATTTCTCTTAGTTTTGAGAGTATGATGGTTGAGCTTGGGAGGTACACTTTTAGAACGAGAGCTATGCAACGTGGAAGCGTTTTAGCTGAATAGATCGTTATGAGGATGTGGAAGTACATCATTGTTTACATAACGATATTTATAGCACAGAATAAGGAAATACGATCTGCGACTTTACAAGAAGTCACATTTGGAAATGTAAAGGAATTGAAAACATGAGAAGTAAGGTTTGAGGCTGGTTTCTTTTTCCTATCAGGGATTGTTGCCTTCTTTGCTGAGCCAGATCGAACCTTCTTCATTTTCTTAGATTAATGCCTTTATCTGTGGGTACATGCGATACATAGTTAGTGAGAGATAAAGGAGTTTTCATTGTAGTTTGCTTTCATTTACATGTAGGGGGTTCCGGAACAGGACGAGAGGTGGAAAGTTTGTAAGCGTCAGGAAAGTTTTCAAGAGTGTAAATTTTGCTTAGCAAAATAGTTTTTTCTTCTGCATGAGCTTTCTTTTCTGATTCCAGAGAGGCTGTTAGTTTGCCTATTTTGCGAATAATTTTTGGAAATGGGTTTATCATGTTCGTCAGTGCTTTCCTGAATTTCAGGGCTAAGGTGACATGTAATAATCAGAGAGCGTTCTCGTTTTAGTTTTGTAGCTATTATTAATTTCTATATAATTACATGAGATTTGGGCCCAATCTTTGTTCCTCCGTTTCTGTTCGTCAGATTCTATCACCTCTGTCGATCCCACGAAGGGCATTAGGATTTCAAGGCTCAACCCAAAGCGTTTAACAGATGAAGCATTTCATCTTTCTTTGGGTTAGTCGTGAGTTGAAAGCCCAACCCTTCGCGGGGATTATAGAAGTCCACATCTCTAGGTTGGTTGAGAAAGATGGTTTGATTAGTATGACCTCTTTTGGTGAGAAGATCCTCTAATTCTTTGACTTTCTTGTATAGGCGAACACGCTCATTAGTGAGTAGTTCATATTGAGACAACACTTTTACTCGTTCTTCTTCACTGTCTTTTAAGTTCCTACAAGCATCACTAATTTGTTCTTCCTTATTTTATACAAGTTCTCCTAAAGTCTTCACTTTAGTTTCTGACAAGGTTAAAGATTCTTGAAGAATAGCTATTATCTCTTCCTTTTGTTTACTTAGTAAAGCATAATTTTTGTCAAAGTTGCTTTGAAGTTCTGAGTAATCCCTACGATGCATGGAGAGTTCGGTTATCCTACATTAAAGTTAATAATATCATTTAGAGATGGGGTGTATACCTCCAGGTTGGATGAAGAGACATTCGTCCTATCTGAGCCGATGCCTGTTTCCTCCTCATTGGAGTCATATTCAGTGCTCTTCACCATGAAGGCCATCTCATCCTCCTCTTCGTCTGACATGTCCTCTAGCCATTCCTCTTCCTCAGCAACAAGGACAATTCCCGCCTCTTTGCGTTGGGAAAACTGAAACTTCTTGTACTATTCAGTGTTTTTCTTCTTTGGTCTGAAGCATTCGGAGGTAAAGTGACCCAGTTTTCCATAGTTGAAGCACTTCTTTGAAGTTTCAATTTTCTTTGTTTGAGGTTCTACGGGAGCAACAAACTTTTGTTTCCCGTCGGAGGTTGGTTGTTTGTTGAAGAAAATGGTTTCTTGGCACTCATCTTATTGACTGTCTCTGAGATCATGGCAGTTTCTTTCTCATTGATTCAAGTTCGTCATCTAATTCTTGGTCTAATGTGTTGGATTGTATGACATGTTTTCCCTTTGAAGTTTTCGAGCTTCAGTGGCTTGACTTAGAGGTCCCGAGTGCAATGGGTTCCATGTTCACATTTGTCTTTCCTTCGTTCTTGATTTCCTTGGCATACTGGGAGTATTGAGAGAGGTTATCATGTAGGGAATAAATGTCCATAGCATCTAGATCTTTGTTATGTTGCTTAACCAGAACTGCAATCCGTCCCCACTCAGGTTGAAGTATGGAAAGGAATTTGATGTTGTGCTCAAATTGAATGTTGGATGTTGATCTTCCTCATCTCATTGATGATAGTTAGGAAACGAAGATAATTGTCTCGAAGTTCTTCCCCCTCCTTAGCTTTGAAGGAATCATAGGCAGTGACGATGCAAGATTTCCTTGATAGGTTGCTAACTTCTGTTCCAACCATCATTTTGGATAGTTCACCCCAGATATCCTTTGCAGTGGCCATTGCGTCCACTTGCCTGTAGACATCATTTGGTAGAGCTTGAAGTACGTAGTGTCGAGCAAGCTTGTCCGCTCTGGTTCGTGCTCTCTCGGCATCATTGTATCGACTAGGATCCTTAGGAGTTCTTCTCTCTGGAATGGGAGGAACTGCATCGGGTTGGGCAGGAATGATGGCCCAAAATTGAGCGGGGCCCTCAAAAATGGAGGAAAGCATGTCATTGGCGAGGTCTACATCCTTGATTTCTATGAAGTGAAGCGTTGCTTCCAAATGCCATACTCTCCACATCTTAGTAGTGGTGCACGTTTGTCAGATCCAATAACAAGACCGTCCATGTTTTTGTTTGGTAATGATCGTTAACGCGAAATAGATCTGCGAAATGAAATGTTTTAGTTTCGAACAATAATAGTCAAGTTTGAAGAATTTTGAGTTTTGAGTCAAATACGCAAGTTCACTTAATATTGTTGTGTGTTAAAGTCGGATGATCGGGCGATTTGAGTTCTAAGACGTCAAATTTGGTCGACTTAATTTTTCAGTGTTGACTGTCGATCGATTCTAGTCCTAAGTGCTGGGGATCGTGCGATTTAGGTCCTAGGGTATCAAAATCGGGCGATAAGGATTTAATTTCAAAGTGCTAGAATCGGGCGACAGAGTTCATGAAATTTGGATTCGGGCGATTTTAATTTAGAGAGTCATGACGGGCATTAGAGATGATCGATGCTTGGTTTTGGGCGATTTTGGTCCAAATAGGAAATAGGGAGTTTCGATTGACTAAATCGGGTACTGTAGCCAATCGGGCGATTAGAGTGTCGGGCTTTTAGAGAATCGGGCGATTTTAGTCTAAATTGGAAATTGGGAGTTTCGATTGACCAAAATTGGGTACTATATCGGGCAATTCGATCTACAGGAACGAGGAATCGGGCGACAAGATCAAATAGACTGAAATTTGCAGAGATATATATAAGGAATAGATGAATGTACAAGATGAGTGAGGGAGTTATCCCTCACATGCAAACCGGTAACAAGCTACTGGAGAACAAAGCAATAAAAACAATAAAAGCAACAAACAACCAAAGAACTACACATAGTAGCGCGATTACACCTTCACTATGTGCGATTTTCACACAGTTGACGAAATTAGAGAAATTTTGATCTGATTTGCCTTCTGATTGTCCAATCATCGCTGTTTTTCGGTCGGTTGGTGATTACTGAATCAATTCGTAGCGGTTTTGGGGCGTTTTGAGGGTGATTCTACAGTTGGGGCGATTCTGTTGGGCTAGCTTGTTTGATTGAATGTCATCCCAATCTGATGGAGCGCCGGCAGCGTCCTCACCGGCGACCATCATCAGGGACGCTGATTCGCTTGGGATCTGAGATGGTGGGGGATGGGGATCGCATCTGCGATCGGGAAACGGGTGATAGAGACAGCGAGCTGATCGGGCAATTTAATGGGGCGACTGGGAAACGTCCGGCGATGCTGATCTGCCGCGATCTGTTCTGCGTATCCAGAATTTGCCGCCTGCTTTGATGGTGTTCGATTCCGAGAATTGATGGGTAGGGTTCATGGCTCTGATATGGCGGGCCGTGGTAATCGGGATAGAGCCGATGATAGGTTGATGGCAAGGGCGAACACGATTGAATCTGCTGTAACTGGGCAATCTGTACCGACTGAATCACCTACAAGGCAAAATGGAGGGCCTGTTCAGATTAAAGGCATCCTTCGGCATCATCCGCGCCAATTCAAACGATCCCAATGGGGGCGGCCGGATACGCCACCGCCACCGCGAGGGCTGACAGCTAGGCGGTGTGTTGACATGGGCAAATCTGACGAACATGATCGTGTGGACGACGAAATTATTATTGAGGAGCATGGTATGAAAACAGCACCTGAGATTAGGGTTTTCAGCGAGTCACCGAAGTGTTCCGACCCATCGCAGCAGCCTTCGCTCACGGCAAGTACGAATGGGTCGTCAATTACGGCGACGATGGGGGAGACCATGATGGCGAAGGGGCTGCAGACGACTACAATAGGGTCGATGGGCTCTACTGGACCGATTGCTGATGGGATGGGTCTTCTTAAGCCCGTTAATGGCTCAGACCAGCAAGGGCTGGTTTTCTCCCGTCTTGGGCCGATTCCACCGATCACGAAGGGTGCCACTGATGCAACGTCGTACTTGGGGGCTGTTACGGGAGTCAAAGACCAACCACAACGAGCTGGACCGGATAGTCGGGGAATGAAGTTAGGATATACGCCGCCTACTCTAGTCGAAGGGGTTGTTGAGGCGAGGCCTTCACGAGAGGTGGCGCGAAGTGGCGTTGAACGTTGGAAACACACATTGGTGGGTTACTTTTTGGGAAAGAAACTTTCCCTTTGTTGAGCGCTATTTGCGTTCGATATGGCGGGGATTGACGGAGGTTCGCTCAACGATTAATGGCTTCTTTATGTTCCGCTTTGAGTCGGAGCCTGCATTGGTGGAAGTATTGGAAGGAGGCCCTTGGATGATGCATGGAAAGCCATTATTCTTGGAGCCGTGGAAGCCGAGGATGTCGTTTGCAAGGAAGGAGGTACGCGAGATTCCATTATGGGTGAAGCTATGGAATGTCCCTTGCGTACCTTGGACGCAGCAAGGTCTTGGAGTAGTGGTAAGCGTGGTGGGGCGCCCTTTGTATGCGGATGCAGTTACGGTGATAGGGGACAGAATTGACTATGCCCGCATCTGTATTATGAAGACATTGGCAAATCCATTTCTGGAGGTGTTTAATGTTCGGTTGCCATCAGACGATGGGGGGGGACAGCTTATTCCTATTCGCGTAGAGTACGAGTGGAGACCGTCAAAATGTCCAACATGTGAGGCATGGGGCCATAGGGAGGTGCAATGCCCACAGTGAATGGGGAGGAATGAGGGATCGGTTACACAACAGAGCCGGGAGAATAGGAGCGTGGGTGTAGTGTTTGGGAGCCCTAAAAATCATGCAGCCCATGATGGGGTGCATTCATAGCGTTGGGTGCGTGGAACGTTCGTGGTCTTAACAAGCAAGACCACAGGAGGGCGGTGGAAGAGTTGATAGCACATGAACAGTTATGTATGATTAGTCTTCTGGAAACACGTGCTGCTGAGTCTAATGCGAGGAGGATTTCGAGTGGCATTAGAGCACGATGGAGCTGGTTTTTCGACTATGATGAGGGTCCAGGTACGCGAATCTGGGTGGGGTGGGATCCTTTGATTTTGACAGTGGATATTCTCGAGTTATCGTCTCAGGCTATTCATTGTCGGATTGTGTCCAAGGCGACGAGGGAGATACTGTTTGTCTCTATGGTATATGGGAAGTCTAGGAGGGAGGAAAGACTTCCTTTGTGGGATGACATGAGATCTATGTCCCAAGCTCGTGTGGCGGATGCATGGATGGCCTTGGGGGACTTCAATGCTATATTGCACACGGGTGAGGGACGAGGGGGAGCCCCAGCTAGGCAAGATATGGAGGAGTTTCAAGCATGCCTGGTGGGGGCGGATCTTACGACTATACCTACGACGGGTCAGGTGTTCACGTGGTACAACCAGCAGAGGGGTGCTGCGGGAGTTTGGAGGAGGCTCGATCGTATTGTGGGCAACCCCCAATGGTTTACCCGATTCCCGGACACTTTATGTCGATGCGCACTTCAATCATCGTCAGACCACTCGCCCATTCTTTTGGGCGCAGATACGCCGCGACATCGCAAGGTGACATTTAGATTTGAAAATTTCTTGACGAAGGACGTGGCGTTCATGGAGCAGGTTCAACGTATTTGGAGCATACCTCTTCGTGGGTTTCCTATGTTCGTCGTTAAGCAACGCTTGAAGCTGCTGAAGCCAATTTTTCAACAGATGAGGAGGGCCAAAGGGGATTTAGCGGCGGATGTTTTTGAGGCAAAGCGGTTCCTTGATCTTGCACAGGATTTCTCGTCACGCTATCCACATGAGGGGCTATTTTTTGACCTTGAGCGGCTGTGCCGTTCACTCTATGCTAAGGCAGTGGACGTGGAGCATACTGCTTTGTCGCAAAGGGCTAATGGCTGAAGGATGGGGATCAGTGTTCGTCTTATTTCTTTCGTAGGGTGGCCATGCGGCGGGCACGCAATCGTATTGTCTCTCTTGAAGATGCGACGGGGGGCTTATTGGAAGAACCGCATCAGGTGGAGGCTGAGCTGATACGATTTTACCAGGATCTATTAGGAAAGTCGGTACACTCGGAGCCGATAGCAGTGGCGGATGTACAGCGTGCTGTGACGTCCACGCTATCCCCAGCAGATGCACAATCCATGATCGGCCCTGTGGATGGGAGGGAAGTACGAGAGGCGCTTTTCTCTATGGGGGATGAGAAGGCGCCGGGACCCGATGGGTATACTGTCGCCTTTTTCAAGGCGGCATGGACCACAGTGGGAGAGGACATCGTGAGGGTTGTACAGGACTTCTTTGCGATGGGTGAACTACTTAAGGGGATCAATAGCACTCTTATCACGCTCATCCCAAAGGCAGAGACGCCACGCCGTGCGACGGAATCGACCTATTTCGTGCTGTAATGTGTTATACAAGGTCATCTCCAAGATTTTGGCTAACAGACTTAAGCCTTTTCTACCTGGGTTGGTGCATGGGACGCAGACGGCTTTTATACCGGGTCGCCGCATCAGTGACAATGTGTTGGTGGCCCAGGGACTTTGCCTTGGGTATAAGTCGAAGGGGAGGCCGCCCCGAGCAATGTTTAAAATCGATCTGGCGAAGGCGTATGATGAGGTGGAGTGGAGCTTTTTGCTAGCTGTGCTTGAGGCTATGAACTTTCACCCGACCTTTATTGGGTGGATTAGGGCATGCGTGACGACGACAGTTTTCTCACTTAATCTGAACGGCCAGGTGGTTGGGTTCTTTGCGGGGAAGAGAGGACTTCGACAGGGAGACCCCATAGCGCCGTATCTTTTTACATTGGTTATGGAGATCCTTCATGGGATGGTATCGCTGTGCATTTCGGAGGAGCCGAGGTTTACTTACCATTGGCGCTGCGAATCATTGAGATTGGCATCACTGGCTTTCGCGGATGACCTGCTTCTCTTCAGCCATGCAGATGCTGTGTCGATCAACGTACTGAGGAACGCTCTAGGGTGCTTTGCGTCTTTGACTGGATTACACCCCAATCCGGACAAGAGCGAGATGTACCTTTCACGGCGGACGGATGGGCTGACCGTGCAGATTCAGTCACTTATGGGATACCGGATAGGACATCTTCCGGTACGCTACCTTGGAGTACCACTTATTACTACGCGACTTTCCATAGCGGACTGTGCACCGTACTTCAGCGAGTGGATCAGCGCATCGGGTCATGGCTTAATCAGTCGTTGTCGTACGCCGGAAGAATCCAGCTTGTTAAGTCGGTTCTTCAGGCCATGCATGCGTATTGGTCGGGGGTATTCTTGCTTCCTAAAGGCGTTGTCCGAGCGCTGGAGACGCGATTTAGGAAGTTTCTTTGGGGGGGATCGACAGCTAAGGTTGCTTGGGAAGTCCTATGTCTGCCAATGTCTGAAGGAGGTATGGGCATCAGATCCATCGAGACAGACAACAAGGCACTTCTAATGAAGCATCTATGGAGTGTCCTCACAAGAGCCCCTGATTCGATTTGGGTTGAGTGGCTTTATAGGACACGACTACACTCTCGATCGGTGTGGGATCTGACCATCTCGCCAAATGATGAATGGAGCTGGAGGAAGATGCTGCAGCTGAGACCATTGATACGTACACTTATTACCTTTAGGGTAGCGGATGGATCGGGCATATGGCTGTGGAAGGATCATTGGCTTCTGCGTACCCCGTTACTAGAGAGGTTTCCTCGAGGGCCTATTGCGATCGGTCTACCTGCTGATTCACGACTGAGTGTGGTGATTGGTGCCCAGGGATGGAACTGGCCTGGCAAGGGTCTGTCGAGTATATCGAGATTAGTCACCTTCTTCCTCAGGTAGTGCGGGGTGCATAGGACGGGGTGATTTGGACAGGATCATCGACGGGGATTATGACTGCAAAGTCGGCGAGGGAAGCGATTCGATAACCAGTATGTTGGGGTACCCTATTTGGAGGGCCACTGAAGCTACCACGTCATGATGTCATCCTCTGGCTAGGGATACAAGATCGGTTGGCGACTAGAGATAAGCCTTGGGTTGCTCAGAGGGCGGGTACGCCTGCGTGTATCCTCTGTGACGAGCTGCATTACGAGATGGTTCAGCACCTCTTTTTCGATTGTGCATATTGACGCAGGTGTCTTCGGTTGCTGAGGAGACGTATTCGATGGTCGTGGCCGTGAGAGAGGGTATTCGGTGGGCGGCGACCAGATGGCGAGGGCGACATTTTGTTCACGCGACGTATAGACATGTGCTAGCGTCACTTGTCTACCATATCTGGCAGGCGAGGAACAGGCGCTGGAAGGAAGGAACTACTACGTCCCCTGATCGGCTTGTTGGTTGTGTGCTTACGCTGGCCACCATGCGTATTAGTGGAATTTCTACTAAGTATGATCTTCAGCATTTAGCTATACGACGACTTTGGAGCCATGGTAGATAGTAGGGATGCTTCCCATTTGTACCCAGTAGCCTGTTACTGGTTGATTGTGCGGAGTACCGCTCCCACTCATCTTGTATTCTTTTCCTTCTATCTATATATACGGGACTTTATACAAAAAAAAACAACCAAAGAACTACCAA
This sequence comes from Craterostigma plantagineum, assembly GCA_027422505.1. Lineage (NCBI taxonomy): Eukaryota > Viridiplantae > Streptophyta > Magnoliopsida > Lamiales > Linderniaceae > Craterostigma > Craterostigma plantagineum. The sequence continues at coordinate 161,184 of JAPQWV010000784.1, forward strand.
GCTACACGCCACAGTCGCCGGATCGCTGCTCTTTGTAGATCAAACTTGGGAGGCGTCCCAAGTAGTCTCAAACAAACCATATCGAGAACGGCCGCAACTAGCCTGTCCGGATTCGTGATAGTCCCCTCCTTCCAGCGCTTATTCCGTGCCTGCCATGTGGTACACCAACGAAGCTAAGACGTGCCTTCCAGAGGGACTAATCGGGTGATTGCTGCTCTTCTCAATTCTGGGTATGATGACCTTGATTTCATTGGTAAATCTTGGCCGAGATATTGTTGATGATTGCTTCGAAAACAGAAGTTAGGAATTGCACGAAAATGGCGTAGCATGGGCTACACCTAAATGCTACAACGAATTTTCCATATAAATTGATTAGCATGTTGTATTTCATACTTCTGATTCATACTTCTGACGGACATAAAATTAGCATGTTGCACCATAGTCTTGCAATTAAGCATAAATATGAAAACTCTATTGTCTTACGATGTACGAAACCTTTTGTTATCCAAAGATGTTGTTATGTTATTTATAATATCTGATAATAAATCACTTTCTTCCCAGATCCATTCGCTGCATTCATCAATTCAACTACGTTTGATGACATCATACAAGAAAGCACTTTTAGCTAATGAAAGCACCTCCTTCGCCTAGGTCAATATGCTCCCTCATCATCTTCTCCACCGGCACCATGCTTTCGTCTCGAGCATTTGACGATTTTCCATTGGGAAATGACGCAAAGAGCTTTGTTTATGTTGAACCGGAGTGTTCTAAGCGACTCCACTTCGATAACTTCTTCGGCTGCTATGATGATTATAGCTGTAATGGCAGTTTCGTAATATTAGTAAGTAGTAACTATAATGAAAGTATTTGGCCTCGCAGCAATATGAGGCACAAGAAACTGCATTAAGTTCGTGCAAAGAAGCATTAGCAGCAAACGAAAACAAGCCCTTGAACTTCACCTTTTGGCCTAAATCTGATAGCTTTCCGAGTCCAAAAAAAATCAAGTCTTTTCCTAAGGAGACTATGCAGCAAAGGAGATTTGCAGGAACGATTTTGTTTTACAATTAATTTAGTTTTCATTTGTTGTGTGAATTCCTAAGCTTTGGTTAAATATTTGCTTGTTATATCAAAAGATGAAAAAGAGCATGTAAGCAAGGTTGACCTGAACCACAACACACTCGAATAGATCGTTATTGACCTCAATGTCTTTGCCCTCTCAATTAAGTAACTCCATCAGTGTGTGCGATTTTCACACAGTAGGCGGGATTTTCAAATTTCGAGCTTTCTTCGCGTGTTTGACGTCCGATCGCCGTCGTCTCTGGCCAATCTTAGTCGGCCGGCGATTGTGGTATCCATCACGCCGTTTTCTGGTGGAGGAGGTTCTCAATTTGGGGAGATCAGATTAGGGGCTTGGGCTCGCTGACGAGATCTGATAGAAACTTCATCAGATGGGTTGACGACGGCGATGAGTGCAAGGAGTGGGGCTATGTCAGGGACGACCACCGCTGGGCTGAGCGGATCAGAATTACGGGCTCAGGTGGACAACCAGCACCAAGGAGATGCGGCGGCGTCTGGTCTGACGAGTGGGCATACTGCTGTACCAGATTTGGAGGCGATCTGCGAGGCGTACCCGGCATTTGCGGAGTGTTTTGACAGGGACCGCTTCCGTGGGTTGATGGAGCGAATTCAAGGATCGGATGAGATACGTATGGATGGGTCAGTTCGTTGGGCTGGGTTGCTGAGTTGTCGGGATGCGAACGGCGGGGGCGGGTCGAAGGGATGGGCTGCCGCCTGCAGATCAAAATTGGGGACGTTCTGCTCGTGTTGGGGATGCACCTAGGGTTTCCCGAGGTTCACCCACACGTCAGGATAGAGGTACACTACCGATCAAAGGCATTCTCCGCCATAACCCAAGGCCGCGGCAATGGGGGAGACCTAATACGCCACCGCCAATGAGGGGCTTGACAGCGAGAAGGTGCGTAGACATGGACTTGGCTGCTACTAATGACAGCGTCGATGAGGAGATCGTCGACGATGACTCGGACGGCTCGAACGTGGTGCCACCTGAGGGGGCTACCTAGGGTTGCTGATGCGGCAAAGAGGGACTTAGATCAAATGCGGCTGCCATCCCCAACAGCTGAGACGTCGCCGATCCCACCACCAGTGGCGTCACCGAAGGAACCGAATACGTTGGAGAAGGGATCTTTGGGCCCTGTTGTTCCTGGGCCGAGTGGAGATGGTGTGGGCAACAACGTGCTTCTTAATGGATCGGCTCAGCGCGGGCCGGTTTTCTCTCGCCTAGGGCCGATGCAACCAACGAACAATAATACGTCTTATGTGGCAGCGATTAAAGGGTCGACGCGGCTGAACGGGCCCTTGTCTACTGCAAGTCGGGGAATGAAGCTAGCATACACGGCTCCTGCTATTGTAGATGGGTTAGAGAGGCTAGACCATCACGCGAGGTGGCCATAAGTGGAGTAGATCGTTGGAAGCATACGCTGGTGGGTTATTTTCTGGGAAAGAAGCCGTACTTTCCCTTTGTTGAGCGTTATCTCCGTTCAATACGGAGGGGGCTGGTAGAGGTTCGATCAACCATCAATGGTTTTTTTAAGTTCCGTTTGATTCGGAGGACGCTTTCGTTGAGGTGTTGGAAGGGGGCCCTTGGTTGATGCAAGGGAAGCCTTTATTCTTGGAGCCGTGGAAACCAATGATGTCTTTTGAACGAAAGGAGGTGGTTGAGATCCCATTATGGGTGAAACTATGGAACGTCCCAGGGGAGCTTTGGACACAAGATGGCCTTGGGGTTGTACCGAGTGTGGTAGGGGACTGTTGCATGCGGATGGCGTTACGATGAGGGGGGGAGCGAATTGGTTATGCCTGCATTTGTATAATGAAAAAGATGGCCGACCCCTTTGTCGAAGAGTTCAATGTTCGTTTGCCGGCGGAAGATGGGGAGGCTGACGAACTTATCCCTATTCGCGTCGAGTATGATTGGAGGCCTTCCAAATGCCGTACATGTGCGTCATGGGAACATAGAGAGGCGCAATGTCCGGAGCGTGTGGGTAGGCATGATGGGCCGGATGCAAATCACGGCAAGGTGCAACAGAGGTCGATAGTGGCACAACGCCCAATTTCACATACACGGTCGAACAGACAACGATATTGCCCACCACAAAAGGGCAGCCAGCCATCGAACAGTCGAGGGGTGCAACGGCATGGGGAAGGCCGTGGGAGTGATCTTGCAGGACGGCGGATCCATGAGGAGTGGAGTCAGGTGGGAGCGAAAGGGAAGGCCATTAGGGTGGTTATGTCGCCGGATAAGGGGCATCATATAGTGCCTACGCGAGGGGAAAGTGCCCATGGGGAGACGAGTTTACGTCGGACCAGCCCGAGCCAAGGCGTCAGGAGGGCCACTTAGCAAAAGCATCTCATAATGGGGTGCCTACGACGGAACGTTCGGCTTCGGCGGACGGACATAATCGTTTTGCAGTATTGTGTGATGAGACTCAACTGACGGACAATCACCTATCTCAACTGGGCCCTAAAGGCAACGCAGCCCAGCATGGGCTTAATTCATAGCGTTGGGTGCATGGAACGTACGTGGTCTTAATAAACAAGACCACAGGCGGGCGGTGGGGGATCTGGTAGCGACAAAGAAGTTGAGCACGATAGGGCTTTTGGAAACACGGGTGGCTATATCTAATGCGGGGTTTATTTCTAATAGCATTAGACCACGTTGGCGCTGGTTCTTTGACTATGACGAGGGCCCGTCTACGAGGATTTGGATTGGGTGGGATCCCACGAGCGTCACAGTGGATGTTCTTGAGTTCTTGAGTTCTTGGATCAGGCTGTCCATTGTCGAGTGATACGTTGGACAAGGGAGATTCGATGTTTGTCTCTTTTGTGTATGGGAAGTCCAGGAGGGAGAAGAGGCTCCCTTTGTGGGAGGACTGATGACTATGTCTCAGGCACGTGTTGCGGATGCATGGATGGTCCTGGGGGACTTCAATGCTATATTGCACACGGGCGAGGGCCGAGGAGGAGCTCGAGCTAGGCAGGATATGGAGGAGTTTCGAGCTTGCCTGGTGGGGGCGGATCCTATGACTATACCTACGACGGGTCAGGTGTTTACGTGGTACAACCAACAGAGGGCTGCTGCGGGAGTTTGGAGGAGGTTCGATCGTATGGTGGGCAATCCTCAATGGTTTGCCCAATTCCCGGAGGCGTTCTGTCGATGTGCACCTCCATCTTCGTCAGACCACTCACCGATCCTATTGGCTGTAGGCACACCTCGAAGGGGGACGTTTCGATTTAAAAATTTCTTAACGAAGGATGAGGCTTTCTTGGAGCAGGTGCAGCGCATGTGGGGCATACCTCCAGGGGTGTTTCCCATGTTTGTCGTGGTACAACGACTGAAGCTATTGAAACCAATTTTTCAACAGATGAAGAGAGCAAAAGGGGATCTAGCGGCTAATGTTATTGAGGCGAGCGATTCCTTCAGCTAGTACAGGAACCCTCGTCACGATATCCACATGAGGGGCTTTTCTTTGACATTGAACGGCTGTGCCGAAAGCTATATACTAGGCAGTAGAGATTGAACATATGGCATTGTCGCAACGTGCTAAGCTTGCTTGGCAGAAGGATGGATATAAGTGTTCGTCTTATTTCTTTCGTAAGGTGGCCATGCGGTGGGCTTACAACCGTATTATCTCTCTTGAAGATGCAACGGGGGCATTGTTGGAAGAACCTCATCAGGTTGAGGCCGAACTGATAGGTTTCTATCGGGATCTGTTGGGCAAATCGGAACGATCGACACCGATTACCGTGCCGGATGTACGGAGGGCTGTGATGCGCAATCCATGATCGATCCTGTGGATGGTAGGGAGATACGTGCGGCGCTGTTCTCTATGGGGGATGAGAAGGCACCGGGCCCTGATGGGTATACAGTCGCTTTTTTCAAGGCGGCATGGAATATAGTAGGCGAAGACGTTGTGAGGGTTGTCCAAGACTTCTTTGTGACGGGTAGGCTTCTCAAGGGAATCAATAGTACTCTCATTACGCTGATCCCGAAGGTCGAGACGCCACGTCGAGCGACGGAGTTTAGGCCAATATCGTGCTGTAATGTGTTATACAAGATCATCTCAAAAATTTTGGCAAACAGACTTAAGCCGTTTCTCCCTGGGTTGGTGCATGGGACGCAGACGGCGTTTATACCTGGACGTCGCATCAGCGATAGTATACTGCTGGCCCAGGAACTTTGTCTTGGTTATAAGTCGAAGGGGAGGCCGCCACGAGCAATGTTTAAGATCGATCTGGCTAAGGCATATGATAAGGTGGAGTGGAGTTTCCTTTTTGCCATCCTTGAGGCTATGAGCTTTCATCCGACGTTTATTGGGTGGCTTGGGCATGCGTGACGACGACGTCTTTCTCACTTAATCTGAATGGTCAAGTGGTAGGGTTCTTTGCTGGGAAGAGGGGACTTAGACAGGGTGACCCCATATCGCCATATCTCTTTATATTGGTTATGGATGGAGGTCCTTCATGGGATGGTATCGCTGTGCATATCTGAGGAGCCGAGGTTTACATACCACTGGCGATGCGAATCACTGAGATTGGCATCTTTAGCATTCGCGGACGATCTGCTTCTCTTCAGTCACGCAGATGCTGTATCGATTAGTGTACTGAAGAGTGCCCTAGAGCATTTTGCGGCGTTATCAGGGTTACACCCCAACCCGGACAAGAGCGAGATGTACCTGTCAAAACGGGCGGAAGGTCTGACCGTGCAGTTTCAGTCACTTATGGGGTATCGGATAGGACATCTACCGGTTCGCTACCTCGGAGTACTACTTCTTACTACGCGCCTTTCGATTGCAGATTGCGCACCGTTGTTACAGCGAGTGGATCAGCGCATAGGGTCATGGCTTAATCAGTCGCTGTCGTACGTCGGGCAACTCCAGCTGGTCAAGTCAGTCTTCAGGCCATGCATGCGTATTGGTCGGGGGTCTTCTTGCTCCCTAAAGGCGTCGTCCGAGCGCTGGAGACGCGGTTTAGGAAATTCATATGGGGGGGTTGACGGCTAAGGTCGCCTGGGAAGTCCTATGTCTGCCAACGTCTGAGGGAGGAATGGACCTTAGATCCATCGAGACGGACAACAAGGCACTCCTCATGAAGTATCTATGGAGTGTACTCACACGCGCCCCTGATTCGATTTGGGTCGAGTGGCTCTATAGGAACGACTTCACTCTCGATCGGTATGGGATTTGCCAATCTCAATCTGGTACGTACCCTTATTACTTTTAGGGTAGCTGATGGCTCGGCCATATGGTTGTGGATGGACCCGTGGCTACTACATACCCCGCTACTCGAAAGCTTTCCACGAGGCCTCTTGCGATGGGTCTACCTGCTGACTCACGCTTGAGTGAGGTGATTGATGCCCAGGCTGGAATTGGCCGGGCAAGGGTCTGTCGAGTATATCGACATTAGTCGCCTTCTTCCTCACGTGGTGAGGGGTGATCGGGATGGGGTGATATGGACATGTTCTTCGACGAGGATTATGACTGCCAAGTCGGCGTGGGAAGCGATTCGATTCCGACGGGAACCAGTTATTTGGGGTACCCTTTTTGGCGGCCCGTTGAGGCTACCGCGGCATGAATTCATCCTCTGGCTCGGGATACAGGATCGGTTGGCGACTAGGGACAAACCGTGGGTCGCTCAGAGGGCGGGTACACCGGCGTGTTGCCTTTGTGAGGAGCTACACTTTGAGACTATTCAGCACCTGTACTTTGACTGTCGATTCTCGCGTCAGTGTCTTTGACTGCTTAGGCGACGCATCCGCTGGGATTGGCCTTATAGGGACTGGGCCGGTGGCATTTTGTGCGCTGCGAAGAAATGGCGAGGCAACCATCTTCTTTCGGCGGCTAATCGTCATGTCTTGGCTTCCTTGGTTTACCATATTTGGCAGGCACTCAACAAGCGCTGGAAGGAAGGGATCATTGGGACTTCGGCGAAGTATGCTCTTCAAAGGGCAGCCATTCGCCGCCTTTGGCGAGTAGCATGGTAGTCTTTACTGTGATTGGGGTGTGATTAGGGTTTGGGTTTTGAGAAGTTATTCTTTGTTGATCCAGTAGTCTGTTACTGGTTGCTTGTGAGAGGTTTACTCTCACCCATCATGTACATTCACCTTTTTCATTTATATACGCACGGGAATTATTCCAAAAAAAAGCAAGGTTGAACTCTTCTTCGTCATCTTTTTCACGTATGTTGTCTACACTCCAAGTGAAAGCCGCACGCTTCAGTGCAGAAGAGAGAAAAGAGAGGATTCATAGGTCTGACAAGAAGAAACTTTAACAGGACAACAAAGGTTGGTGGGTTATATGTAATATGATATTTGTTTATTTATCGTATTAATTGGAGAATATATATGTAATAATATAGTATGCATGTAAAAAGGCATTAGCGGAGACAGGCCAACGACATATTATAGGTTTACAACTTGCAAGAAATGATGAGGCTGTCGTCAATACGATTATTCCTAAAGGATCATCATCAGCGTCTCATATATATGAAGATGAAGATGATCGTAGGGTAATATTCTTTTTAAAGTTCATTTCTTTAACTACTAATATTTAATGATCGTATCACCACTGTATAATGACGATCTAAGAAAATGCTAGAATGGTTATAACATGTGCATGATTGATAGCAAAGAAGAGTTGGGCGGCATAACAGTCCAACGTTACCATTACACTAGAGTTACCATTACATGAGAATAATATGCTATGACATCGTTGAGAGAAGAAAAACTCACAAGATATGAGGAAGAAGAGTTTGGTGGAATCTATGCCGTGAATGATAACTAAGGATAAATGCCCTCGGTAATAAGAACACACACACACATATATATATATATATATAATCCACACACTATGATTTTTTAATTGAGTTATTAGCATAACTCAGGGGCTAATTCTTGATAAGATCGTGGGTTCACTTTTAAAACCGAACCAGTATAAGACCATGAACTTGCGCTTGCGAGGTAGGACGAATGACTACGAACTTACGTGACTGATGCAATTGTTAGGATATTGCAACGATTTGTTTGCCTGTAGAAACGAGCAATGTAATCTGCGATTGTTGGTATATTGCAACGATTTGTTTGCCTGTCGAGACAAGCAAATGCCCTATGTAATATTCATATATTTATATATACGAAGCTATTCGACATTTTATTTTGTTCTTATTTCCATACAAACTGAAAATTATTAATAACCATTTAAGTACGTAATACGACAGTCGTTTTATGGTTTAGAATTTAGGATTTAGGGTTTAGGATTTAGGGATTATGGTTTTTACGGCAATAATAAGGGCAAGCATTGTTAGAAAATATTTGTTTTGTTTCTCATCGGATAACAAAAACCTCAAGGTACTGATCAATCAACAAATGCTGGTTCTTGATCGAGTCTAGACATCGAATAACTTGCTATTGAGAGTACTTAAATTATAAAGCAATAGGGTCTAACGATTTTGGCGGGCCAAATCCTACTTATTCGAGGTTTAACACGGGGTAGGGTGACTTTCTCTTGAGACATGGTGCGGCATGTCCCGAGTTCGTCACAAAATAATTGGGAAATGTCTCCTGTCTTGCTAAACCCGCTTCAGATGGTAGCTAACTAATAATATTGTTTCGGATAACCATATTTACATTAATGAAATATAACCAGTGCGTAGCACGGGCAACACCTAGTTATTATAACAACCTATCAAATCAGCTTAAAGACACGTGGAGACCTTTTATATCATTAAGGGTATGACTAATAAATGTTTTCTTAACTTAAGGTAACCTAGAGAAGTAGTACATGTATATGTATAGGTACATGTTTGCTCATCATTTTAAAATAAGAAACCTTGTGAATAGAGAGGAAGGGGAGTGGACGAAGAAAATAAAAATCCTCAGTAAGACCAAGTAACTTTCAGCAACTGAAGCAGACTCGAAAGTTTGGTAAGACTTCATCTATAAAGACAAAATATAATGTGTTATAGATTACGAAGTGTCCATAGGATTATATGTCTATATGATAGATACAACTTATGTGACTTTAGTCAGAATCGATTTTTGAAAGTCCTCAAGTGATTAATTAGTACATACATAAATAGTTCGATCATGCATATATAAACTTTTGGTATTTCAATAAGTAATCAGTTTAGTATAAGTTTTGGGTACTTAGTAATTCTTCGGGATATTTAGGGTTTTTGGTATTTTTAGGGTTTTCGAAAGATTTAGCATTTTTAAGGAATCGGGCAATTCCATTTTATGTTAAGATCGGGCAATTTTAAGTTGTGAGAGTTTCGGCCGAATTAGATAGAAAATAAACTTAGAGTATAAACAAATCGGGCGATGTGAAATTGTATAGGTTTCGACCGATTTGAGGATTAAGAAAATCGGGCAATTTGAGAGTAACTAAAAGCTCGGCGAAACTACTATAGGCATGTGATTAATCGGGCAATTTGAGAGAGAGCTTGATAATTCGGGCGAAATGGTGACGTAATAGAAGACCTCGGCTTTCCATTTCGAAATGCCTCCAAATCGGGCGAAACTAGTTTTATACGCGTGAGGAATCGGACGAAATAATAAAGCGGCGAAAGTGAATTTGTGGCGACCCGACTTCTCTAATTAGGATTATTGGCGGATTTCCGCAGCGTAAGCCGCAGAAGGCCCGTCTAATTAAAACTTTTTCCTAAAATAATATACAGTATTATAAACATCCGTCTACATCGTCATCTCTGTACACGGGCCGAAGCCCCAAAAATATCAAAAGAACAAAAAGCCCTAACGCCGCTCTACAGGTCTTCATCCATGTACCGCCTTACCATCAAAAGTCCCGTGGAGCACCCCACCAGCCGCCTCAGTCACGACGCGCATCAGCGTCGGACTCATTACCTGCAACACGTGAACACTGAGCGATTTGCCCAGTAGGTGAATAAAATGCGTGTATGCAAGTGTGCACTCAACCCCAATCCCAGTATCTCACAACATGATATAATGCACACTCTTTCTTTTTCCATATTCCTATTTCACACAACACATGGCCCTACGTTAGGCACGACACCTCCGCGCACAAAAGACTACTGGAGGCCACCCCCAAGTCTCGCGGCGAGCCACGCCCGTAGTGCACTGATCGATCACGTCAATGTCATCCTACCAGGTCGTATATCTCCCGCACAAATCAAAAATCCAATCTGGCGGTATGCACCTCGAATCGATCACGTCCGAGTCGACAGATCGATCATGTCTGTCTCCGCCAGGTGCCCAGTGAGCCCAACCTCGACTCCTCTAAGAGTCGCCAATCACAAACATCTCAATCTACCCCCGTACGTCAATATCTCATATCCTATCGTCACATCAGGGTATCACCATTTCTCGCCCGAACGTGATATGCACGTGCCATGCATATACAAATATCATAAAACATGATTTATATAAAACGTACGTAAAACATATAAATCACACAAGTCACGTAAATCACATAATCACATGAAACACATAATTGTGTTTACGTATTGTAGATCGATGATCCACCTACCTGTCCTCCTGCTAACGTCAATTAAGAAGTCCGGTGTAGTCCCTATATATCGATCCTCTGAATATTGAAAATATTTTCACATCAATAAATTTACTAAGTCATATAAGTTACAAATTCTCGAACTCTAATTATCAAAATGCTAAAATCCCGAAAACCCGAAATGTCGAAAACCCTAAAATACCAAAAATATATTAACTGTAGAAAACTTTTAAAAAGCCGAAATTATTTGAAGTGCCGAAACCCTCTTATTCACAATATCGAAAACTACTCAACAAACCCTAAATAATTCATGCCGAAAACTTCTCATAATACACATAGAGAAACTTCAAAGCAATAATGTGGAAAACTTTCGTACTAATCATGGCGACACTTCTAAAATATTCCTAACAAAGTCGATATTCTATAGTTAAAATCTATATTTTCATATCAAATATTTTATTTTGACAGAAGTGGAAAAATAAATGTGTTAATGAATAGAAATTGTTGAATTTGACAGGGTTGTTTAAATCTTAATCGGTATTATATACCTATAAATTTAGTATAACACATTATTAAATATAGCTCAATAATTCGGCATCATCATGAATTTCATTATATAGACAAACATTTAATCCAGTCTTAGATAAATATTAATGACTAATTTTATTGATGTCTATGACTCCTCTTTGCCATACATAGACGAAATAATAATAATAGTTGGGCAAGACTCTAGATGTTTAAAATGGATGTTGGTATCCGACATCATAATCTAAACCTTAATAGAAACCAAAGAAATCTGATATGGTAAACTAACAGAGGAATATATCTCACAACATGATTGACATAACATTAAAGACATAGTCTAATATCCCTAAATACTTAACAGAGGAATAAGTAGTTCGAGAAGTTCGCAACAACATATAGAATCATTAATTCTAAGTTATGTCAATTGGCTTCCTTTCTTCTTTCGTATGTTCTTTGCACTTGGGGAAGCATTGATGATCCACGCCGTCTTTGGCAGAATGCTAGGTGATGAGAAGGTGGTTATTTTCCTGAGATAATCGAGCATCGACCACCACTTGTTGGGGAGCAGTAAACATGTACTTCATTTTCTCTGGTTAACAAACAGCATTAGAAATCAGCAGTGAGATTCAGAAATATTGTTCTTTAAAGAGGGAAGGAACACTTAGATAAAGATAAAGAGTACCGCAATAATCTGTCCATTCGCGAACTGTAGCTCTTAGAGTAGGGTAAACTTTTCTTCCATTAATACGTCAATCTATCGAAGATCAAAATCATTTTTATGCAAACATATGCTAAGTTGATAATAGATTAGTAGGGAAAAGACTAATGTACCTTCTTCTGTGCTTTGATGTACTTTAATAATGTAGACACATGGAAGGCATCATGGATTCGTGCGAGCGAGGTGGACAACTCGAGTTCGTACGCCACTTCTCCAACTCGCAATTGTGAAAGGTCTGATATATCTCGGAATCAACTTCCCTTTCTTCCTGAAACATTTTACGCCTTTCATTGGCGAAATTTTCAGAAAGGCTTGATCGCCTTTGTTGAATTCCAATGGCCTTCGTCTTTTGTCTGTGTAATTTTTCTGACGACTTTAGATCGTTTGAATCCTTTCTCGGATTTTTTTTCTACAACTTCAGTCATTTCGCGAATCATTTCGGGACCTAACAACGCCTTCTCGCCGATAAGGCTTCGAAAGGCACCACCCTGATCGTGGCTTGATAGCTGTTGTTATAGGAAAACTCAATCAGTGGAGGTATTTGCTCTAACTTCCCCGAAAATTCAGAATGCATGCTCTCAACATATAGTGGCCAAGGTAAAGGTCAAGAACAAGGTTCGGGCACAACACAGACAAGCGCTGGAGCCGGTAAGCCTCACAACCTACTAACCAAACAACCACCACCATGCACCGCACCACCCATAAACTAACCCACATCGACCCACCAACCTTCCACCTAAGGACGCCTCCATCCACACCACCACAGACCTCAACAAGACCCTTGCTTCCAGAAGAAGAAGCAAGTGCAGCAATGCTCGTGGCCTTGGCAGCCACTTAGGCCACTCCCTCGACCACTCCAGAACAATCGGGACCATCTGGACATGTTGTGACACCCCGACTTCCTAACTGCCTATTCTAGTGCTTTCCTACGTGTCTATCGCGTGGTATTTGTTAATTAGTCACTGAAAGTTGCGTATAAATTTTTTCATTTTTTTTTGGAATAGATTCCGTGTATATATATAAGTGGGAGATATAGAGAAGAGTGAGGTATGCCTCACGAAAATACCAGTAACAGGCTACTGGTTAACACCAGCAAGGAAACGACAAGAAACGAAAATAATTCCAATCCTACCAAGCTACACGCCAAATGCGTCGAATAGCGGCTCTCTGTAACTCCAACCCGAGGGGTGTCCCCAGCAGACGCATGCACGCCAGGTTGAGTACAATCGCACAAAGACTGTCCGGAGTCATGATAGTCCCCTCCTTCCAGCGCTTGTTACGCGCCTGCCAGATATGGTATACCAGTGAAGCCAGGACATGCCGATAAGCAGCCGGTATAAGGTGTTGCCGCCGCCATCGCATCGAAGCCCAGGTGATGCCCTCGCGCCAGTCCGTGTATGGCCAGACCCACCTGATCCTCTGCCTCAGAAGACGAACACATTGGCGTGAAAACCCACACTCAAAAAAATAGGTGCTGAACCGACTCAAATTGGAGCGCATCACAAAGAACACAGGCAGCGGTCCCCGCACGCTGTGCCACCCAAGGCTTATCCCTGGTCGATAATCTATCCCGAATACCCAGCCAAAGAATAAACTCATGCCGAGGAACTCGGAGCGGTCCCCCAAAGAGAACCGCCCAAGGGACAGGCGGTCGACGATGACGAATGGCCTCCCAGACCAACTTTGCAGTAGGCCGACCATCAGGCGCTCCAATCCAGCGGACACCATCAGGCAGCATCGGATGTACCTGGGGAAGATGCCGACTGAACTCAATGTACTCGGTCGCCGAGCGTGCTGGCCAATTACATCCTTGATCGTTAATAACTGAACTCAGGCGAGTCCCCAATGGCAGCCCCATCGCAAGAGGCCCTCTAGGGTAGTGTTCGAGGAGTGGCAGTGATCGCATCCACGGGTCCTCCCATAACAATAAAGATTCGCCGTCACCAATCGTGAAGGAGAGGAATGGAAGAATAACCGGTCGTAACCGCATCAGCTTCCTCCAGCTCCATGCAGTGCTGGCCGAGATGGGGGCGGTCCAAATTGAGCGTGCAAGCAGACACGTTCGATACAATCATTCCACCCAAATCCAGTCGGGCACCCGATCGATCGCCCTCCACAATAGCTGCACAAGGAGTGCCTTGTTGTCAGTAGCAATCGATCTAAGACCCAATCCCCCTCTCAGAAACTGGAAGGCAGACATCCTCCCAAGCAACCTTGGCCGAGGTTCCTCCCCATAAGAACTGGCGAAAGCCCGACTCCAGCGCACGCACAACACCCTTGGGCAGCAGGAACACCCCAGACCAGTAGACGTGTAGCGCTTGCAGTACAGACTTTATCAGTTGCACTCTTCCCGCATAAGACAGGGACTTATTCAGCCAAGAAACCAAGCGCGCATCCACACGCTGCATCAGCGGGTCACAGTCACGAATTGAGAGCCGAGAAACAATCAATGGCACCCCCAAATATCGAACAGGTGGCCTACCCTCACGAAAACCCAACAGGGGTAAAAGCTGAGCCTTTAGGCCCTCCGCCCTCCGTGAAAGGTATAGCTCGCTCTTATCCGGATTCGGATGTAGCCCGGACAGCTCAGAAAAGGTCCTCAAAGCATCCTTAAGCACTCCTACAGACACGGTATCCGCATGGCAGAACAGTAGGAGATCGTCCGTAAAAACCAACATAGGAAGTGATGTTGCCTCGCCGCGCCAATGGTAGCGGAATCGTGGCTCCTCCTATATGCGAGTCTCGACAAGACCCTGAAGGACCTCCATGACCAGTGTGAAGAGATAGGGCGAAATAGGATCGCCCTGGCGTATGCCTCTCTTCCCAGCGAAAAAGCCCATCGAAGAACCATTTAAGTTGATGGAAAACGTTGGCGTCGTCAAGCAGCTCCGTATCCATCCGATAAACGTCGGGTGAAATCCCATAGCTTGAAGCGTTGCGAACAAGAACGTCCACTCCACCTTGTCGTATGCCTTAGCCAAGTCTACCTTTAGCATAGCTCGAGGCGGCCGCCCCCTACTCGTATAACCTAGGCACAGCTCCTGGGCCAAAAGGATGTTGTCACTAATGCGCCTTCCAGGGACAAAGGCCGTCTGGGATGCATGCACGAGACCTCCAAGCACTGGCTTCAGCCGATTAGCCAGGATCTTCGAAACGACCTTATAAAGGACGTTGCAGCAAGAGATTGGCCGAAAGTCCGTCGGCCGCCTAGGTGACTCGCACTTAGGAATAAGTGTGATAAGCGTGCTATTGAGGCCCTTTAGGAGGCGGCCCGTAGAAAAGAAATCCTGTGCTGCCCTGATCAGGTCCGGCCCCACAATCTCCCATGACGCCTTGAAAAATGCCGCCGTAAAGCCATCCGGACCAGGCGCCTTTTCATCCCCCATAGAAAACAACGCATGCCTCACCTCTACACCTTCAACTGGGCGGATCATCTCCAGCGCCACCCCTGGGGAAAGCGTGCGCTTGATGACCGCCCCCCTGCACGTCAGCTAACTCGACGGGCAAAGACCTCGAAGATTGGCCAAGTAAGCCCTGATAGAACCCCAACAGCTCCCCCTCGACCGCCTCAGGTGTATCCAGGAGTTCCCCAGTTGGCCCCTCCAGCGAAACGATACGATTAGTCGCTCGACGCATAGCAACTCTCCTGAAGAAATGAGACGAAAATTGATGACCGTCTTTGAGCCAAGCAAGCTTAGCCCTCTGGGACAGCGATGTATGCTCAATCTCAATAGCCCTAGCATAAAGAATCCGACAATGCCGCTCAAGGTCATGAAACAGCCCTTTGAGGGGATATCTCGCGGCGAAGTCCTGTACAATCCCCAGAAATCGTTGCGCGTCAGCAACATTTGCAGCAAGGTCCCCTTTTCTACGTCGCATTTGCAAGAAAATAGGCTTAAGTAGCTTAAGCCGCTGAACCAGAACAAACATAGGAAACCCCTCCATAGGAATACCCCATATGCACTTCACATGATCCAAAAAATCCCTCTCCTTAGTAAGAAAATTCTCAAAACGAAAGCTAGGGCGCCCTCTCCCCCGTACGGCCTCCCCCAATGATAGAGGTGAATGGTCCGAGGTGGCAGGAAGATCGCATCGAAAGCACGCGTGCGGATGTCTAGCGAACCACTGCGGGTTGCCAAGCATGCGATCCAATCTACGCCAAATATCCGCTACTCCCCTCTGCTGATTATACCAAGTAAACTCCTGTCCCGTGAAAGGAAGAGGAAGGAGATCCGAGCGTACAAGGCAATTCCGAAAGTCCGCCATATCTTGCATTTGTGGTGTGCCCCCATGGCCCTCACCCGCATGCAGGATGGTGTTAAAGTCCCCAGTCACCACCCATGCATCATCTAGTCGTAATGCGGAGTAGTCCCTCAACTCGTCCCAAAGAGATATACGATCTTCACGTCGAGAGTTCCCATAAACGAAAGATACAAAAATCACGTCCCTCGTATCAATCCGTTCCACACGGCAGTGCACAGCTTGTTGCGATTTGCCAACAACTGTTACACTAAACAAAGCTGGGTCCCAGCCCACCCAAATCCTAGTCCCAGCCCACCCGCCGGCACCCAATCCACCTTGCTGCCATCCGCCGGAACTTCCCTCGCCACCCTCCATCGCCGGGATCAGACGGCGATGGAAGGTCTTTGAGCCTTCACGTCCATTTCGCTTTGTGCCCATTCGAATCCCCCAAACTTCGACCCCATATCCCCACGCCCCACCACCCAAACCGACCACCTAGGCCAAGCCGGCGCTTCCAAGACAACCCCCGCCCTCCATCGCCGGGTCCAGACGGCTTTGGGAGGGCCGTGACCTTTCAGCTCCCCGTCAGCTTCTACCCCAAAACAACGTGACCTTTCATCTTCCTTGTGATGTTTTCTCCTTGCGCTTCATGGAGATGTTTGAGATGGATAATCTGTACATGTTTGAACCTATGCCGGATTACGGGTTCCTTAGGAATGCCATCGCTGATTTTGATGACCGGTTTGATGTCGCCGCGTTCGAGGCGTTTTTGGGTCGCATGAACGGCGCGACCGCCGACCCCCAGCCGCCGCCTATGCAGCCCCCACCCGCTTCAAATATGCCTGAACAACCTTCTAATGGGGCTGCCTCTCGTTGCATTCAGGCCGCCGAGGAGTCTATAGTCCGTTTGACGGGAATGGAGCGGAATGGTTCTAACCCCAGCAGCCAGCAACCGCCGGTGCAACCACTTGCCACACCAGCTCGGTCGGAGTCCTCGCACTATGGGTCTACCCCCAAACGCCATCAACATGGCCTGATACTTAACCCCACCCAGCCCGGGATACCTCCACGCCGCAACAGACGATACACGTCCACTATCATGCCACTTCGTGATCCGCGGCTGGAATCTCGCGGCCCTATGCATAGGGGTACGCCGCCGCCACCATCCCGCTCGAACATGACCATGGAAGGTGCTACTGAGGCTGAATCACCACCCATCACAGCCTCTACTTCAATGATAACTACTAGCAGCCCTAGGCCTTTGTCGGCTGCCTCATCACCTAGTGGAATCGGGCCCAGGGCATCACCTAGTGGAGCTCGACAAACATCTGAGGTCACGGCACCACAACCACATCAGGAACTTACCGTAGTTGTTGAGGATGCGTCGGACGATGAACAGCCCCCAAATGCCACTAATGATCGCCGTTTCCCTAACCACCAGGCCATGTTCCCTTCGGCTGTGGATTTAGGGCCGATCGTGGCTAACACCTCTAGCATCGAAGAACCACCTCTTAAGGTGGCTGAGAAAACTTTTACAATGGAGCGACCGGCAGTGACTAATAACACATCCTTTGCAGCCGTTCTTCAAGGTACTATCACCAACCGAAACCGACCACGACATCCCCCCGTGAAGCAACTCCCCTTATCCTACACGGCTCCTTCCATAATCAACGTGAAAGCTGAGGCTTACATGGGAAGTGGCTCAGAAGGGGACGGCTAGATGGGACCACACCCTTGTTGGATATTTTCTGGGAAAAAGACCATACTTCCCCATGTTGAACGTTTTGTTCGCTCTATGTGGACTGATATTGTCGAGGGAAGAGCTACAATTAATGGATTTTTCAAGTTCAGATTCGCGTCGGCCGAAGCCTTAGCCGCGGTCTTGGAAGGCGACCCATGGCTCATGCAGGGGCAGCCTCTATTTCTCGAAGTGTGGCGGGTTGGTATGTCTTTTGAGAAAAAACAACATGTGGCTGTCCCGTTATGGATCAAGATGCGTAACGTCCCAACGGAATGTTGGACCCAAGAACCTGGGAATTGTTGCAAGCGTTGTTGGAAAGCCCCTATTTGCAGATGCTATGACAGCTAATGCTGAGAGGCTTGAGTATGCAAGAGTCTGTGTCGAGAAATCACTGGGGGAACCATTCACTGAACAATTCAACATTAGGATACCTACTAAGGAGGGGGGACAAGTGAACATCGTACCTATCCAGGTAGAATACGAATGGAAACCCAAGAAGTGCGAGACTTGCAACTCTTGGAATCACGGAGGAAATTCTTGCCCTAGGAATCAGGCCCGACCAGCCCGACTGCAAGCACCCACAGCTGGCCCGCAAAACCCTCGGTCGAAAAAGCAGTTAAGGCCGCATGTTCAACCTGAGGTTATTCAACATAACAAACGGCCGAACAGCCAACCCGCCAAAGGAGTGCCCGTGCGAAGCGAATGAAGGCATGCGAAAAATAAGGATAAGGGTAAGTCGGCCGTCCAGGAGACCACCGCGAACTCCACCTACGTGGAGAAAAGAGCTGGGGGCATCCATACCATTCAAGAAAACATAAGGAGGCCACGACCACCAAATGAGGAATGCTCGACGAGTACAGCTTCTACTAGCATACCCACACCCGACCACAATCCATTTACGGTATTCGCTGAACTCGAATGGGAACACATCACAAATGAGGGTCCTACAGCAGCCCTTCCAAAGGGTGTCTCATGATCCCTACGGCCGTTTGGAATACACGTGGTCTAAACAGGTTAGACCACAGATGGGCGGTGGGGGAGTTGATAACAAAATATAGACTGAAAATAATTGGACTGGTCGAAACAAGGGTGGCGGAACAGAATGCTTCCACATTGGCTAACTCTATCAGAGATTGGGCTTGGTTCTATGACTATGCTAATGGCCCGGCGTCCCGTATATGGATTGGTTGGGACGCTAACCATGTGAATGTGACAGTCGAGGCTGCTACTCCACAGGCTGTCCATTGCAAGGTTTGTATCATAGCTGAACGGACGGACTTATTTATCACCTTTGTGTATGGTCACAATCGACGTACTGAAAGACGGGCTCTGTGGAGTGATATTCTTGCGATTTCCGGCATGCGGGTAAACAGCCCTTGGGTTGTAATGGGAGACTTTAACGCAATCCTTGACAACTCGGAGGCTAGGGTCGGTTCACCAGATGGAGGTTGTTCTGAGATGGCTGAATGTTTCACTGCCTCGGACCTTAGTGCCTTACCTCGCATTGGTTCATTGTTCACTTGGTACAACCAACAAAGTGGTATGGCTGGAGTTTGGCGTTGCCTCGACCGCATGGTTGGTAATCCCTCGTGGTTTGCTTGCTTCGGGGATCTTGCTTATCGTTGTGGACTCCCATCAACATCTGATCACTCTCCTCTGATCTTGGAGGACACGTCTCAGCCACGGGAAGCAGGTAAAGCCTTTCGATTCGACAATTTCTTGGTCAGGGACCCTAGGTTCGTCCCTTTGGTCAAGGCGGCCTGGAATCAGAATGTGGGTGGCTATCCCATGTTCGCTGTCATGAAGAAACTAAAGAATATTAAACATCAGCTGAAGCGCTTGCGACGCGATAAGGGCGATCTTAATCGCAACGTTATTGAGGCTCGTGGATACCTGGAGACCGTCCAAGACCTTGCTATTCAGTACCCTTTGGAGCCGAATCTTCTGATCTTGGAAAAGCGGTGTCGCTATGCCTATGCTAAAGCGGTTGATATGGAACACTCGGCGCTCGCGCAACGTGCTAAAGTGGCTTGGTTAAAGGATGGAGACCAATGCACTGCAATTTTCTTCAAGGGTGGCTATGCGACGTGCCAGCAATCGGATTTATATGCTGGAAAATGAGGCGGGGGACACATTCGAGGGAGATGGTCCGATTAGAGCTGAACTCATTCGATACTACACGGAGCTTCTTGGACAGTCTACCCGGACGTCACCTTTGCATGGTGGTACGGTCACACCTTATTTGGCGCGTAAATTGAGTGAGACGGATGTCGAGACGATGACCCTACCAATCCCGGATGAGGAAATTAAGAAGGCAATGCTCTCCATCGGGGACAACAAATCGCCCGGACCTGACGGCTTTTCTGCTGCTTTCTTCAAGGATGCTTGGGATACCATTGGGCCTGAAATCACCCACGCAATCAAGGAATTCTTTAGAACAGGATTTCTCTTGGGGGAGCTGAACTCCACGCTTATTACTCTTATCCCTAAGAGCGCTAACCCACGGATGGCTAAAGACTACAGGCCGATTTCTTGCTGCAATGTACTCTATAAAATGATTTCAAAGATAATCGCCAATCGTCTACGGAACAGCCTTGCGAAGCTTGTCCATCAAACCCAAACTGCGTTCATCCCGGGCCGTCGTATATCGGATAATATCCTCTTAGCACAGGAAATTTGTCACGGGTACAACAGTATGGGGCTGCCCGAACGGGTGGCGTTCAAGGTCGACATTGCGAAAGCGTATGACATGGTGGAATGGGATTTCATATTGGCTACACTCGAAGCACTTAACTTCCACCCGACCTTCGTGGGCTGGATTCGGGCTTGCTTGACCACTCCTTTCTTCTCGATCAACATCAATGGTACACCGGCGGGCTATTTTAAAGGGCGTAGGGGTCTTCGGCAAGGTGATCCGATTTCACCTTATTTATTTACTTTGGTTATGGAGGTCTTGCATGGCATCATTGAGGATGGTATTAGAATCAGCGCTAATTTTCGCTATCACTGGAATTGTGAGGCAACTTCACTTTTCATGCTCACGTTTGCGGATGACCTTCTCTTGTTTTCTCATGCGGATGTCGAGTCTGTTGGAGTCTTCAAACGGAGTCTCGACCTCTTTGCCGCCCTCTTGGGATTAAAGGCCAACATTAGCAAAAGTGAGATGTTTGTGTCCAAGCGCGCCGAACGGCTGAAGGGAGCAATCCAAGACATCATGGGATTCACACAGGGATCCCTTCCTGTATGCTACCTGGGCGTGCCCTTTATTACTTCGAGACTCACGATCGCCGATTGCAATCCGCTCCTCGCTAGTGTGGACAGACGTCTGGGATCTTGGACAAATCTGTCACTATCTTACGCTGGGCGGGTTCAATTGATCAAGTCTGTCCTGCTAGGATTGCATACATATTGGGCTGGTGTTTCCCTTCTCCCTAAGGGCGTTATCCGGAGCATCGAAACACGGCTGAGAGCCTTCCTTTGGAGGGGCATGAATGCTAAGGTTACGTGGGCCGATATATGCGTTCCCAAGGAAGAAGGAGGGCTTGGCTTACGGTCCATCGAGACGGACAACAAGGCGCTTCTCATGAGACTACTTTGGAATATCCTGACGGATAATGGTACTTCGATTTGGGCCTCCTGGATTCGGCGAACGAGACTTCACAATAAGTCCTTGTGGTCCATCAGACCGGGGGCGCGGACTTCTTGGAGTTGGAGGAAGATTTTGAAGCTTCGTGCCGACTTCCGCCACCTTATTCAGTTCCGCATAGGTGATGGGACCAACACGTTTCTTTGGACGGATCCTTGGCTGACTGACATACCCCTTGTGGAACGCTACACTCGCGGCCCCATGATCATGGGTCTCCCAATCGACTCGAAGCTCAGCACGATAATCAACGAGGGGGGATGGTGCTGGCCGGCTCAAACATCGGTCGAATATCTTGACTTTGCCCCCCTCCTTCCCCACATTCAATCGGGCGAGCGGGACACATATAGATGGATCGCATCAGCAAATGGCCGCTTCTCTACCGCCTCGGCTAGGGAAAAACTTCGCCTTCGGAAGCCGACTGTCCCCTGGTCCACCCTATTTGGCGGCCCGTTAGCCATCCCTAGACACGACTTCATACTCTGGCTTGCCATAAGGGATAAGCTGGCTACTAGAGACAAACATTGGGTGGCGAACGCGGCGGGAACTTTTGTCTGCCTCCTTTGCGACTCTGAGCCTGTGGAGACGGCCCCACACTTATTTTTCGAATGTACTTATTCTAGACGCTGTCTTATGTTACTACGTAACCACATGCACTTTGGGTGGCCTTACAGGGAGTGGTCTGATGGAATCTACTGGGCGGCTCAAAGATGGCGTGGGGAACACCTTGCCTCGATTGGACCTCGCCATGCTCTTGCTTCGTTGTCTACCACCTTTGGTCCGAGCGTAATAGAAGATGGCGCGAGGGCATTCGCCGACCACCAGAGCGCATTGTAGCTGAAATTGAGACACTCTTAAGCCTACGAATCTCCACTCTTCCTCGCAAATACAACTTACAATGTTGCGCTATGAGTCGTATCTGGCAGATAGCTTGGAGTAACTAGGGAGTTTTCTTGTCCCTTCTCTCGTCCCTCTTATCTCCCTTACCTCCTTTATCTCCCCTGGTCTCTTTCCTCCCTCCCCTCCTTGGTTTTCCGTCTCTTGGGTGTTTTGCAGGTTTGCTGGGTCGGTGGCTTTGGGCGGGTTCCAATGGATGGTTTTACTCCGCTCGTGTTGAGAATGGTTGGCCCCGCTGGCTCTTCTTCTTGGATGCCCTACCCGCCTGCTCGAGTCGCTGGCGGGTTTCATTTGCTGGTTGGCCCCCCTGGCGGAAAGAAACAGGAGTTGGCGTCTACGCCCCCCCCCCCCCCCCCCCGACCAGATTTGCGGACGCAATTGCTGCGATGCCTCCCCTCCATTTGATAACTTCCGCACCGAAGTTGTCTTCCGCTGTGCTCTGGCACTTTGATCGCACTTCAACCGACTGCCCTGCTGGCACTACAACTGGTGCCAGGATCCTGTTGATTGTTATTGGATTGTGACACCTCCTTGCCTTTGTTACCATGTGTTGGTGTTTCTCTTGTTGGCTTGGTCTTGTAGGGACCTGGTTGGTGTCTGGGCTGTTTTTGGTTTTGTTGTGCTGTCTGGTCGGTAGTCTGTTACCGCTTGTTGCGTCATGAGCGTTATCATGTACGCTGTCCTTGTACTCCTGTTTCTTTCGTTTAGTGAACACTTCCAAAAAAAAAATTCCACCGTGTCCGAAGCCCATCAGAGATGCGTGCTGCGTTCTGCTCAGCCACGCGTGTCTCAAGTAGCCCAACAAGTCCCAAGTCAGATCGCCTAATCCACTCTCCCACCGCCCTCCTGTGGTCTTGTCGATTAAAGACCACGCACATTCCATGAACCAAACAGGGTCATGAATTACCCCCAACAAGGGCTGCACTCGCTTTAGAGCCCATAGAAACTGTATCGGTCAAAGGGATATTTGCATCATGCAATTCCCCGAGAAGAGCAAAGGAGTTACGATCTGATTGGCCGTCATCCCCTATACGCCGTGGAAGGCGGAACTATGAGATGCACTCGCCATAGCTGGCCCCGCTCGGGTAGAATTGCCCCATCCGCGATGTAGTTTGCCCCGTCACCCTCACAGCCTTCCCGTGCGCACCCACTTACCGCCACTCTGAATGAGTCCCATTGCCACAATCATCCCGCGACCGATCCCGACGTGGCTTAGCATGATGCGTAGCCACTCGCTCCACTCAATCCTCAAAAGGCTCCGGGTGAGATGGGCGACGTGCCACCTTAGCCGGCTGTCGCATAAATTGAGGCCGCGCCTCTCGCTTGGGACATTGCGCATCCCCATGCGCCCATGTTTCACATGAGCCACACCTCGATGGCCGCCATTCGTATTCCACCCTAATCGGGACAATCTCAGACGTGGTCCCATCTTCTCTCGGCTGCTCGATATGCACCTACCTTCTCAACAGAAGGCGTGTTCAGCGATTTCATGACACAAACCTCATTTCCATTGATATAATGGATTCGTCATTATGTACATGTCAAAAGAATAACAGTCAGGTCTATAAACTAAATCCTAGACATAACTACGTGGCTCCTTGTGTGACGGCACAACAAAAGGCTCCTATGCGCCCGGCCTCACAGGTCGTCATCCATACACACACGTCCACCACAAAAGCAGCGAAGCTTCAAAAGGACGGCCTTGCCTTCAAAACGCGATCACGTACCGTGGTCGCTGGTGCCTACAACACACAACATGAGGAATGAGCCACCGAAGCTCAGTAAGCAGAAATCATGCATGTATGCACGTGTCCCTTCGCTGCAACGGCAATCCACACTGATGCAACTGATGCTCCGCAAGGGCATTCCACGCCGATGCATAATACCACTATGCAAAGGCGATCCGCGCCAATGCACCTAGTACTCATACTAGTATCGCTCAGGGCCCTCGACGAACTTCCTATGCACCATTAAGAGCTCAATATCCCTAACGGGAATGTGACAGCGACCTACGCTGGGTAGCCTACGCTAGGTTTCCCTAGGTCGCACCCTCCCAGGTCGTCCCCTCTGCCATACGGTAGCCTACGCTGGTAGCCCACGCTAGGATTCCCCCTAGGTCGCTCCTTCCAGGTCGCTCCTTCCGCAAACAGGGCAGTTGCCTACGCCAGTTAGCCTACGCTAGCATAGCTAGGTCGCTCCTTCCTGGGTCGCTCCTCCTGCCTCATAAATATATGTAATAGCCGACGTCACACGTCGTATATGGTGCCATAGAAGTCGCCCATGACTAAACTCTGAGTCGACACACCGGCCTATATCGGCGGGTCCTCGTCGCATACAAGCGACATATCATTATGTACACTCAGTCCCACGACCCTCCCCATGAGTTTGTGCGTGCACGTGAATATGCATATGCTAGTAAACGTAACTTAAACTTACCACATGAAAATACTAGGGGTGGTAAACAGGTCGGGTTGGGTCACTTTCGGCTTCAACCCGTTTAATAAACGGGTTGAAAACTTCAACCCTGACCTGACTTGTTTACTTAAACAGGTTGAAAAATCAAACCCAAACCCAACCTGCTTTGACCCTAACCCAACCCGCCAACCCACCAACCCGTTTAGAATTAAAAAAGAAAAAAGAAAATAAAAATTGACATAATTATAAATTCAAATTAAACAAAAAAAGGAGAACTAATACAATTTTTTTTAAAAAAAGCATCATCATAAATCATAATTAAGAAACAATTAAATTCCAAGTAAGAAAAATCTCAATAGTTAAATACCAAGCAAATTATTTCATCCCATGAAGGATCGATCATCAAGTATTAACCGAAACCATATTTGACTCGAACTCTCAAGAATGTTCTCTTCCATTCGATCTCCCACCCTTATGTTCATGACATCTTCGCACGAAGAGAACCATAACGCAATCAACGAAGCCTGAGCTACCGAGCAGATTACTATCTAAAACAACGACGATATCGATCAATCAAGCAGTGATTTCTACTTATTTGGGGACGTTATAGTCGACGATGAAGAACTCAGGTGGCTTGAGAGCATGTGTGAGCGTGAGAGTGGATAGAGTATTAGGGTTGATCCTTTTATTTTATTCATATTAATAATATTTTAATAATATATATAATTCGGGTTAAATGGGTTGATAAACGGGTTGATTTTGTTATATCGGGTTAATTTCAGGTTGATTTCGGGTTGAAATCTGAACCCTAGACTGACATACTTAATAATTGGATTGGGTTCGGGTTTACCCACTTACGTAAATAGGTCAAAAATGCTAACCCGAACCTGCTATTTTTGGGTGCGGTTCGTGTCGGGTTGGCGGGGTCGATTTTTAACAGCCCTAGAAAATACCACATAGGCACGTAATCACGCAACTTAGGCATGCACAAGCAAGTTGTCTGTCGTAGTTGGATTTCTACTTACCTGTCTTCCACGCTACATTAGCCCGCTCCCTGTTGAGGTTCCTAACGTACGACCTTTAAATAGAACGGTTAAGACGTTAGTGCCTTATCTTATCTTTAGCTAATTTTATTAAGCACTTAGATTTCGTCCTCTCGGTTATTTTAAACTATGTTAATACGTTAGAATCTCAAATTACTCGATTCTAGTCTAGGCTAACTCCCTGCCCAATTTTAATTCTAAGTCATGTTAGAGTCTAATTTCGACCCTAACTATTATTCATGTTGGCGGAAGTCCACCATTTTAGGGTTTAGTTTCGATCGATGCTTTGCAAGGTCTCCTACTTTCGAATGAATTGTATGTTACTTAAATCAATTCACCCAATTGGTTCTTAATTTACCTGAATTTCGCCGCACGATGACGTCATCCCTCGTCACTTTCGATCGATTTTGCATGCATGTGGGTCACTTTCGCTCGATGGTTCATCGAAAGCTCACCTTCGCCTCCTTCCTCAGGTGATTCGAGGAGAGCAGGATGGGATGATTTGGACATCGACGGGTATCATGACGACTACAACGGCGTTGGATGCGCTTTGGTTTAGGAGGGAACCCACCTGTTGGTCTATACTTTTTGGAGGGCCTTTGAAGATCCCACGCCATGAGTTCAACCTATGGCTAGGCATACAGGACCGCTTGTCGACTAGAGACAAGCCTTGGGTAGCTCGGAGGGCGGGAACGCCAGCGTGTGTGCTCTGTGATGAACTGCATGTGGAGACTGCCCAACACCTTTTCTTTGATTGTACGTATTCCCGCCACTGCCAGCGACTGCTGAAGCGACGTATTCGGTGGGCATGGCCATATCGAGAGTGGAGGACGGGAATTAGGTGGGCAGCGACTAAATGGCATGGGAGACATCTTCTTCACGCAGCTTATAGGCATGTACTAGCTTCATTTGTATACCACATTGGCAGGCTCGGAACAAACATTGGAAGGAGGGGATCGTCACAACACCAGAGCGACTTGTTGGATGTGTGCTTGCTTTGGTCACCATGCGGATCAGTGGTACGTCCACTAAGTATTGCCTTCCAGCGATTGGGGATACGGCGATTTTGGAGGGTGGCATGGTAGTTGATTAAGCTGCTTTTTCTATTTTCTGATGCCAGTAGCATGTTACTGGTTGACTGTGCGGAGTTATTCTCCCACTCATCATGTACTTTTCCGCCATATATATATATATATATATATATATATATATATATATATACAAGGGACCTTACACAAAGAAAAAGAGCTCACATTCGCCGTGTTCTGACGTCGGCATATCATCGTCAGGGTTTCGATTGAAACCATGCATAGAGTAAATCACTTTCGATTGGTTCGAGGGTTTCGCTCGATTGATTCTCCAATCGCATATGTTTCGCCACGTGATGACGGCATAATCTCGTCATCCCGGTTTCGCCCGAAACCATGCGTAATGAGGAGCTCATTTTGATCAATGGGGAGTGGTGTGGGGTGAAGTTTCGATCGATTTTGGCACAATGGGGCATTCCAGGAGGCTGCAAGCGGGACCGAAAGAGAGAAGAGGTTTAGCCCTTTCTCGATCCGCCCCTAAATATAGGAACGAAGATCTGAGAACCAAAACGAGCATATAGAAAGGTGGGAAAGTGAATCTCTTGATAACTCCTTCAAAGGGAATATGTCCTCTTGCATGGGAACCCCAAACACAGCGGGATAAGCCCACTCGACCGTAGAGCATTCTTCAAGCCCAATCGAAAAATCTCCTGCAGACTGGATTCTGGAAGTTTCGGTCGAAACTCATGGATTTTCTATGCTTTAGTTTCGATCGAAACCTACCTATACCTTAGATCATTATTCGCCCGATTCTTACGGTTTTCTAATCCTCAAATTTATAATATGGTATTCCTAGTTTCGACCGAAAGTCCTTTCTAATATTAGATCGCCCGAAAGTTCAGGTGTTTTACATCTATCGGCCGAAAGCTTCAAATCTTCAAATATTCATCCTATCTAGAACTTAATTCCTTTACCTATTCTGCCCAGAACTTAGGGCTCCGAAAGTTTCTTTCATTCTAACATCATTAGTTCTAAAATTTGAAGTTATAAATCCTTGGGCAAAGCCTTACTCAAATCGAGCAATACATTCTCCCTTACTAAATTCGTTAGCTCGATTCTACACTCCAAATTAAGGTTTCTCGGGTCTTTCTTACACTCATTTTCCTAAGCTTCGTAGCTTCTATGTGATTAAGCGCCTAGGAAATTCTAATTACAGAAATTGCAAGGTTTAGGGATAATATTTCACTTACCAATTCGAACCCTTAAGCTACTGGGCTTCTCCTCCTTCCTTGTTCAAGCTCCCGTTGGTTCCTCACAAATGGATGTTGTGGTTTTAAAAGGGTTTTCGTGGACTTGAAAGGATTTTAGGTGTGGTTTAAGTGACTAAGGCTTTAGGTAACGAAAATATCCCTTAATTCAAGGAGAATTTGTCTCTAAGTTTATTTTTTAAATGACTTTGGCCTATTTCCACTCCTAGACCACTTCCTAATTTCTACAACAATTATCAATGTTGGACTTAAGATGGATTGGGCCTAGCATTTAGACTTAGTCCATTTGAGACCTAAAGATTAGCTTTTGCCCCAATTCCCCTTTTGCCCAACTTCTCCTTTGCCTAAATTGCAAAAATTCCAATTAAATTGTAGGTCACATTATCCAAATTTAAATGCTCCAATTTCCCGAGACAATTAAGCACGTATGTATGTATATAATTTGCCACACAAAATCTCATGTAGGTCACAGACCTAAGCACGAATATTAACGCACAAAGGCACATAATTGCAATCAGCATGCACACAAATTTACTGGCCCTACTGTTTACAAGGACCCGGGTGCTACACATGCCGTCAACCCACATGAGTTCCTCGATCGTTACATATTCAAAGGACAGTGGATGACCCATACCATGCCCGATGAGATTCAGAGACAACGACTCAAGGACATTCGACACTTCCTTCAAGCAGCTTCGGTGGACCTAGTACTGATAGGAGACGAAGAACTTCAGGAAGGTGAAGACCATGAACAGATTCCCTAAGGGCTTCAAAAGCTTATTGCTCAACGAATGGCTTCCCCGCCAAGACAAATGCCAGGGACCGTTCGCATCGACACGCCATGGGAGAATATCAGAATTGAGATTCCCTTTCTTGAAGAGGTTCGAGAACACATTTGGAGGTCACCGAACAAAGTCAAGAAGTAGAACGAGTTCGAGATCAGAGGGATCTCTCACTGGGATCGATAGAAGAGAATAACCTATCTTTGGATGTTGACCCATCTTGGACCAGACATGAGGCTAGGGATGACCAAGGGCAAGCAAAGTTCTTGCGGCATAGGATTCGATGGATCTGGCCTTATCGAGAGTGGCATACGGGCGTTCGATGGACGTCGGCACAGTGGCGAGGGAAACATCTTCTTCATGCTGCGTATCGGCACGTCCTTGCCTCTCTGGTGTACCACATCTGGCAGGCTAGGAATAGGCGTTGGAAGGAAGGGATCGTTACTCCGCCTCACAGGCTTGTGGGTTCTGTCCTTGCCTTGGTTATCATGCGTATTAGTGGTACTCCCACGAAATACGACCTCCAGCGCGCCATACGCAGATTATGGCGTGTGGCTTGGTAGGGACTAGGCCTCATTCATTCATTGATTGTGGATTGGTTGAGTGTTTAGCTATAGTTTGTGCCCAGTAGCATCTTACTGGTTGGTTGCGGAGTTCATCTCCTGCTCATCTGTACATTTCTTTCATTTCTATATATATACGAGACATTACACCAAAAAAAAGGGCAAGCAAAGAGCCATTATAAGAGTTTATCCTCGATATGCCAGCTTCTGAGTGTCTTCTGTGCCAAAGGAAGTCTTCCAACACCCTACTATGTCATCGAGCGAGTAGAAAGAACTCGAGAAGAACTAAGCGAGAGCGACCTACCGTACCTCCCTGCCACGGAGGTGTACCGTCTCTATCAGCTTTACGTGGAGAAGTACAAGGGTCCTCAAGGCTTTATCAAAAAGAAGGCCTCGACGGACTCTACCGGTTCATGATGCGCCAAGTTAAGTACTTTGCCGCTCACGGCCTTTAGATGGCTCTGGAGAGCAACATGAAGAAGGTTAACATGACCGCTCCGCTCAAGAAAGGACCTGAGATCGAAGGGCTTCCCAACAACCACGTACGCATCAGCTCAGTCTTAAGGATCACTTATCACAATCCGATCGTGAAAGACTAGGCTGATGCTGGAGACTGAGATTCATAAGTTTTGTGATGAGACGCTCAAGGTCATCAGGCGGAACATAGAGAAAAGGTTGGAATAGATCATCAGCATGGAGACAATGCTGAAGCTTCATAGGTTCGTGAGAGAACAACCGCTCATGATGGAATTACTTGAAGACATCGAAGAGCGACTGGAGCTGAGGAATTTGAGGAACTTCGAGCATGCACTGGGCTTGCGCAGGTCGTACTATGCCCGACGAGGACAAATGGCGCGAAAAGCAATCCACAAATGGGGAGAATGTAGAATACTAATTGTGGGGAGAATGTAGAATAGTAATTGTAGTTGTGCTTTTATTTTAATTAGCCGTCCATGTAACTAGGGGCGTTTCTTGTAATTGTCCTTAGATTAGGACTTATATGTTATTTATACCAAGTTTGTTTGGTATAAATACATTTGTAAACATTGAGCATAATAGAGAATTTTAGTCAATTGATCCGGAAAGCTTACAAATCTAATTCTAGAGAGAGAAAATTAGAATTCATTCTCTCACTACGCGAAATCTCTCTCGAAGCTCTCACCGAAAGGTTTTCGATCGAAATCTAATTCTTTATAATTCTAATCGACTGCCTTAGATTTCAAGTTTAGGATCTAGGAGTTGATAACTTAGGACCTAACACCTAAAGACGCCAAAACCCTCAATCGCAAAACCTGTGTTGCATATGAAAACTGGAAATGTCTGTTCGCAAAACCTGTGTCAAAAAGACAAAACCAAAATCATTCAAAATCCTTAATCCTTCATAGATTTTCGTCTTCACAGACATTCAAAATCTTTAAACTCCGTTAACACCTATATTCTGTGATTTTTCGCTTGATTCTTATAGAAATTCTCGTCTGTGTTGCATATGAAAACTGGAAATGTCTGTTCGTAGAGATTAAGACCTGTTTAGATGATTATCCGGGTTAATATCTGCAAATTTCGATAGTTTTGGAGTTTTTGAGAAATCTTATAGTGTAGATTTTCGATAATCTGTGACATAAATTCAAATTTTGGGTTTTGACTTAAATAGGTTTTTGAATGTTTAAAGCAGTCGAAAAACTTTATCGATCGCAAACAGTGTCAATTAGATTTAGATTCGATTGAGTTAGCATTGTATAAGATTTTCGATCGCAGAATTTTTGACTCAGTTGCTGAGATAATTGACACAGATCGAAGACTACTTAATATCGATAAATCTAATTAAGAATTTATGCGAGCGAAAAATTAACGAGTGGAATAGTCAAAATAGGTTCAAGGTATTATGAGCGCAAAACTTACCATCGAAAATAGTACTTTTGATTTCAATTTTCTTTCGGTCGTAAATTTAGCGGCAACAAAATTAATTTGTCGACGATAAAATTTCTCGATCATAAAAGTACGTAGCGATGATTTTGATCGATCAAAAATTTTCTCGGCAACCTCGTTTCTCGCTGTCAATTTTCTCGATTGTAAAAATTCGCAGCGAATATTTTTAAAATCGAAAAAAATTTCTCGCTCGAATAACTATTATCAACGCACGAAAAATTTTTCGATAGTAAATTTACGCGGAAATAAATTTTCTCAATCGTAAGTTTAAACGGAAATTTTTCTCGATCGTAAAATTTCTCGTCTACGGTAACACATATAACGTTCAACACTTATTAAATTCTTCTTAGTCTTTTACACTGTCGCGAATCTAACGAATAAAATTTCTCGATCGCAAACTGGACGGAGATTGTTTTTGTAACAATTTCGTACTTAGGCAATTTCGTACTTGGCCTAAGCATGCCAATACCGACATTGCCTAATATTATTTCTCTGATTTCATACTTATTTTAAGCATACAAATATTAAAACAATCATGTACTGAAGAGAATTTCTCAAAGGGTTAAAACCCTAATACCGAAACCTCAAAAGCTACTGAGATGTTTTTATTATTAAACCAAAATCTTTCAAGTATTAACCTATTCTAGTACCGAAACTTCCCAACACACATCAGCTCTTAACATAAAACTAAAGACACCTATTTAATTCTTTAAAATCTGAATTCCCACACCTCATGTCATACTTAGGAATTTACAGCACTTATCATCACATAATTCATTCAAATCACATATTAAAGGCACGGAAGTTATTTAATACCATAGCCACCTATCTCATATAGATAATATAATACTATTAAAAATATATAAACCACAACTACGTTTACCTTACGTCCACGCTTTTACGTTTGTTACGAACGTAAATTGCCGAAATCTCCACCCTTGATGAAGTTCTCCTTTTTCTTCATGTGTTATTTTCGTTTTGTTTCTAGGCCAGTAAGGGAAGGGTTTTTCGTGGGTTTATGAGTAGATATAGGTTAGATGACTATTTACCCTATCAAAAGGGCTAATTTATGTGTATGATGTATTGTACATACGTGGGTGTTCAATTAGAAAGGTGTATATTACCTTAAAGCTAAGAAATATGTCTATTAGTCATACTTATTAATAAGAGAAATAGCCACCACGTGTTCTTTGAGTGTTTTGATGTTCAACTAATAACTCATATGTATATACACGTGTATGTACAAAGAAATGTAGGGTTGACCATTAGATGTGATAAGAATGATTGGTCCAAAAACTTGATGAGAGCGTACGAAAACTTCCTAGTTCTCTTTGAGTCTTTCCTACCTTATTTACCCATTACTAATTTGGGCCTTCATCTAGCCATTCCTAGTTGGGCCTTTAATATTAATTCGGCCTGTTACTTATTAGACCCTATTGAGTTGGGTCAAAATTATCTGGGCCGAATATTATTTGAACCGAATTTTATCACCCGATTTTCGATCCGCTCGAATACCAATTTCATTAATTCGAATGTACAAGATTAGTTACATTCTAACTCCGTATTAATTTACGGGCATTACATCCTCCCTCCCTTAAAAGAATTTCGTCCCCGAAATTCGCCGACGCGAATAACTCGAGTAACGATTCCTCCTATTCCGTGGTTTATATGTACTCTATTAATGCCATTTTCCACTAAATTTAGGCGACGCATTTAAATGTGTGGCCCAACTTTCTGAGATCAACAATTTATATGTCTACACTCGCCCACATATTTTCTATTCTCCAAGCATACTTATTCCTTATTCCAACCACGCTTCCGCTGCACACTCTAGACTTACTTGAATAAAATGCAGTATCATACGTACATGATTATTTTACTTAAAATATTCCAGCTCTACCCTGAAATTCGCCTATTCGCCCGAAAATCAAATCTTACCCGAAAATAATAAGAAACCGAAAGTCGATCTACCCGAAAGACCTATATATTTTATATTTCTTGATCTAAAATTAAGTCTCATTCAACACCCGAATTTTTAACTTACCCATCGCATATCATTACCTAAAAAAAATAGAGGTTGAAAATTGACCTACATGCCGGAAAATTAAATCTTGGTCATACCCAAAATTGTACTAAACTATTCCCAAAAAATGGGTCAAACCTGAAAACTCTACTTATTTGCTATCGGAATATTTTATGCAACCCATCTCAAAGTTTAGTCAAAATTAACACTTGATAACAAATTGAAGCATAACGAATTCAGCCTAAACTTTCATAAGGCTTGCATAACTATATTCTACCCGAAATTACTTGGATCAAAAATGAAATTGGAGTGCCCAAAAACGTAAGTTATCCGAATCTTTCTTCAATCATGCAAAGTTATTTATGTGGCTGAAAATATTTGAAATAACTAACACACTAGATTCAATTGCTCGACATACCATCACTTATTACTCGAAACTGTCTAGGTGAACAGTCGAGAATTTCAACCCTAAAGTTCATCTATCCAAAATTTGTCTTTTCTGTCAGAGATTAATTAGCATGTCCGAAAATTGAACCAAGTCACAGAGAAATTTTCCAAGCTGCTTGAAATTTTGAATCAATTTATGCCAATTATACTCGGAAATCAAGTTATTCCTACACATTTCCTCTACTTGCATGTACAAACATGAATAGAACACATTACGACGCAGTAAAAGCAAGTAGGGTTTCGAACACAGACATATGATACTTAAAAAGCTCACATAAGTTTGCATAGAATCACAAGAATACCTTAGCACGTATATAAAAATTCAGAAATAACTTTCCAGCCATAACTCATGTTCGAAATTTCCATATAAATCACAGTCGCATAGAACCATAATAAAAATAATCACTTAATCAAGTATTGATCTTATAGGCTAGGCTGGTTCTCCAGGCTTTTGAGCGGCAGTACATGGACAGCTTTCAGAATCTAAAGCCTAAGCTCTGATACCACCTGTGGCGACCCTACTTTTCTAATTAAGATTATTGGCGGATTTCCGCAACGTAAGCCGCGAAAGGCCCGTCTAATTAAAACTTTTTCCTAAAATAATATATGTTACTAAATACATGTGTCTACATTGTCATCTCTGTACATGGGCCGAAACCCCAAAAATATCAAAAGAACAAAAAGCGCTAACGCCGCTCCACAGGTCTTCATCCATGTACCGCACCGCCCTCAAAAGTCCATGGAGCACCGCCACCAGCCGCCTCAGTCACGACGCGTTTCAGCGTCGGACTCAGTACCTATAACACGTAAACACTGAGCACTTTGCCCAGTAGGTGAATAAAATGCATGTATGCAAGTGTGCACTCACCCCAAACCCAATATCTCACAACATAATATAATGCACACTCTTCTTTTCCCACATTCCTATTTCACACAACACAGGGCCCTAGGTTAGGCTCGACACCCTCGCGCAAAGACTACTGGGAGGCCACCCCCAAGTCTCGCGGCAGCCTACCCTGGTAGTGCACTGGACGATCACGCCAATGGCCTCCTACCGGGTCGCTCCGCACCAAAAGTATACACTGATAGTGCACTGGACGATCGAGCCAATGGCCTCCTATCAGGTCACATCAATATCTCATCCGGCGGTATGCACCTCGGGACGGTCACGCCCGAGTAGACAGATCGATCACGCGTGTCTCCGCGCAGGTGCCCAGTGAGCCCAACCTCGACTACTCTAAGAGTCACCAATCACAAGCATCTCATTCTACCCCGTACGTCAATATCTCATATCATTACCGTCACACTACGGTACAACCATCTCTCGTCCTAACGTGATATGCACGTGCCATGCATATACAAGAAATCTCTTATAACATGATTTATATTAAACGTATGTAGAACAGGTAAAGCACATAAATCATGTAAGTCACGTAAATCATCGAATCACATGGAAACACATAAATTCACATTTGTGTTTACGTATCGTAGATGGATGATCCACCTACCTGTCCTCCAGATAATGTCAGTCAAGAAATCTGGTAAATTCCCTAACTGGTCGAACCTCTGAGCGTAGAAATATTATCACATCAGTATTTTAGATAAGTTGCATAAGTCTAAAAATTCCCGAACCTAATTATCGAAAACCATATAATGAGGAAATCCTAAAATATTTTAAAGTTGTGCTTTGCCGAAATCTTTCAAAAATCACATACCTAAATGCCGAAATCTTTCAAAAATCACTATTCGGTGTATAACCACATCTACGATAGGAATTTGTACCTCAAGGTTCAGGACACCAACTTTCAACTCGACCTGACTACCTTTAGGTGTCCAGACGAGATAATCGTGTCCATTCTTCAAGGCCACCCCCATATGGCATGCACTCACAGTGACGGCCTCGGTGCCGATGGTCTATCTCCAACAGTGACACCCCCATAAAGAGTCTCATAGTTGACGGCACCTACCGATTCACCACAATACTCGGGACGAGGCACATCAGCTTCAGTAAGAATGATTTTGGCCTCGTCCTGGACCTACCTTTCAGCCCCAGCTACGACCCTCTGCCTACGGATGCAGAGATGGTGCGTGACTTCGTTCTCGGATACCGTCCGCCGTTCACCAAGCTCGCACAAGTTCAGAGCAACGCCATCCCGCGTCCTTGGAAGAAACTTTTTGGAATCATCACTAAGTGTCTGTCGCCAAAGCGCCGGCTCCGACAAAGGCAACGGAAACATTCTCCATATCTTTTACGGAATTGAGTTCTCGAGGAATTACGATTTCGCTCAACTGATCTGGAACAATCTAGCAGAACAGATTTGACAAAAGAGAACAAGCACTCAAAGAATGTACAGTATGCACCGTGGTTCAACGTGATCGTTGCCCAACTCATGGAGCTTCACGAGAATATTCGTCGGTTGCCTCCTTGAGGAATCTACCAGCCACCGGGACTCAAGTTCTAACCCAAAGCTCACGGATCTAGATCAGCCATCGAGGCCTGTAGCACCCCAGTCCTCGTAGGCTAGTTTGGCCAATAAATTTTTTTTCATGACCCATGTGACTATGTATAAATTTGCATGCACGTTTTATGTTTACGTGATTTTATGAATTTCGTGCCTATGTGATTATATGAATTACCTGCAATTATGTGCAACTGATTTTGTGCTTGTGATACCTAAACTTATTCGGGATATTCGAATTTATAGGAACAAGGGAAATTGAATCAGATCATACTAGCAAATGGCCTTATATGGGCCATAGATAATTAATGATCTAGGTTTAAATAATTCGCCCAAATTGCAAGCCCAACTTGGAGGGGACAAAGCTTCCTTAAAATGAGGAGACCTCACGCCACTTAAGTCCCATCACCATGCCCCTTGTTAAATATCTAATCTAACCATCTAAACTCCACGACCCCACTTAGAAGAACCATCGAAAATCAAAGTAAAAGAAAACGGAGAAGGAGCCAAGAGGATTTAACTCAAAGAACACCCCCAGTAGCTTGGGATTCGAAATTGGTAGTAAAGATTAATTCTTCAAGCGGTCATGATTTTCAATTCTATAGTTATTTAGATAACGTGTAACTAGGATGGGAAAACTTAAGGAATTTACATGTATCTTAGACTGCAAAAACCCTAATTTAGGGTATAAGTTCATTAGTTGAGGTTTTCCTTGAGAATTTGCTACGAATTAGGTAGTCTAACGTGTTTTTAAGACTTATAACCTTAGTAAATGATGATCTTGGGATAGTGCTGGACGTTTTGGAGTGGGATGGAATTTCAGTACTTAGGACTTCTGGGAAGAATGAGCTATGAACTTAGTTTCGGGTAGATGAAGTTTTGAAGGTTCCGATCGAATGGAGAAGTTTGCATGAGATTCGATTGAATTTGAGTGGTATTAGGTTCGGCCGAAAATAAGTATTGAACCCAAAAACCGGGCAAAACTAGCCACCATGCAAGGTCAAAATCGGGCGACTTGATGTTATGATTAACGTTCGGGGATTGTGAATGTCCAAAGCAACAAATCGGGCGATTTAAGGATCTCACGAAATCGGGTGAAACCAAATAAGACACTTGACAGATCGGGCAAATCAAGGTATGAATATTATGCAATTGATCGCCTGTTAAAAATGAGGAAGATCATGGACAAGGGTTTTTTGAAAATTACACCTCCAGCGTGTGCGATTTTCACACAGTAGGCGAGTTTTCAAATTTCGTTGGTTCTTAGCGCGGTTTCATCGTCCAATCGTCGTCGTTTTCGGTCAATCTTGGCTGGCCGACGATTGTTTGATCCTCATCAATCCGGTGGGTGTTCTTGGACTGATTTGGTGCGATGGCGGAAGATGTCTCGCCAAGGGTTTGGGCGAAGGTGGAGATGGAGTCTGATCAATCTTCGGTTGGCATGAAATCCGGCGGGATTATGGGGGTCCATGGCTTGCCTTCGTTGCCGGATCTAGAGAGACTGGTTGCGGCGTACCCAGATTTAGCACGATGTTTTGATGGCGATTGCTTCCGATCATTGATGACCCGGGTCAACGGGACACGTGAGAGTGGGAAGGTTGATGACGATCGATGTGGCGAACAGCCACCGGTGAATATGGCAGAGGACGAGCATAGTACCACGCTGCATCAGGGTATATTGGTGCCAAGTCGAATTCTGGGCAACCCAAGGGTGGCGGGACGATCACCCTGGGGATGGCCTGGAATGCCACCGCCGACTCGCACGATGACGAAGATGGTTATGGAGGATGAGGTTGTTGATGAGGAATTCAGTGCAGACTACTACGATTGCGACGGCTGATTGTGGGAGAAAATGATCCGATTAGGGTTTCCAATGGGGCTGTGAAGGAGAGTCAATCGATCAAGCCGATGTCTCCACAAATTGTTACGCCGACGGGGTCGATGGGGCTGACGGCAGCTAGGGTTTCGATGCCGACGCTACCAATGGGCCCTAGTGGGCCTGACGCAAAGGTGGCGGCTGCTAGGGTTTCTGCGAAGATGGGGTATCCGCGTGTTCGGTCGGTCCTCTCGCAGCTCGGGCCTGTACGGACGATAGCTGCACCTTCGCGAAAGCCGTGCAAGGGCAGAGGGCTGGCCAGGCATGCACAATAACATTATCGTATACTCCACCTTCTCTTGTTAATGGCGTGGTCGTGGTTCGTGCGCCAGTGGAGGTGGCGAGACGTGGTCGGGACCGCTGGAACAACACCCTTGTGGGTTATTTTCTTGGTCGGAAGCCGTATTTCCCATTCGTCGAGCGTCACTTCAGATCCGTGTGGAATGGGCTTGTTGAGGTGCGGACCACCACCAATGGCTTCTTCATATTCAGATTTTAGTCGGATGAGGGGCGAACGGAGGTCCTAGAGGGAGGGCCTTGGCTCATGCAAGGCCAGCCATTATTCCTAGAGCCATGGCAGCCGCGTATGTCCTTTGCGCGAAGGGTGAAATTATGGGATGTGCCATGCGACCTATGGACGCAAGAGGGTCTAGGGCTTGTTGCGATTGCGGTGCGGAGACCATATCTGCTGATGGCATCACAGCCACCGGGGAACGGCTTGATTATGCCCGCATCTGTGTGATGAAGCAACTATCTAAGCCTTTCTTAGAGACATTTAATGTCAAGGTGATGATGGGGAGGAGGACGTGGCTGTACCAATAGGGTGGAGTATGATTGGACACCATCGCAATGTGCTCACTGTACATCATGGGCGCACGGGGCAGCCCATTGTCCGCGGAAACCGGAGAGGAAGGTCGAGGCCCAATCCTCTAGGCGCGAATCTGAGGGGCCTGAGTCTCAACCTATCGTGCGACCTGCTAGACCTAGAGACCATCGGGCAGTGACTAAGCAACGTCATGTCCCTCATAGGCCAGACCCTAATGGCGGCCGCCAGGGACATGCGAACCGAGTGACCTGGCAGCCGGATAGGGATGGTAGGCCACGAATTCTATCAGGCCCTCATGACGAATGGCAACAGGTGGGAGCGAGGGGAAAAGTCGTCTTAGTGAGGGCTACGACGGATAGCGAGGGCCGCCAGCCTGCGGGTGATGGCTGGGGATGGGGAGCATGTCTCGACCGCCAGACGAGGCCGCTTCGCTCTCTTTGGGGGAGCAGAACCGCTTCGACATACTTTGAGATATGCCTGAAGACACTGACCACACTTCTCATACGGGCCCTAAAGCAAGTGCAGCCCGAAGCGGGGTGCATTTATGTTAGCTGTGGGTGCATGGAATGTGCGTGGTCTTAATAA
This sequence comes from Craterostigma plantagineum, assembly GCA_027422505.1. Taxonomy (NCBI): domain Eukaryota; kingdom Viridiplantae; phylum Streptophyta; class Magnoliopsida; order Lamiales; family Linderniaceae; genus Craterostigma; species Craterostigma plantagineum. The sequence continues at coordinate 200,750 of JAPQWV010000784.1, forward strand.
GCAGGATCACGGGAGGGTAGTGGGGGAATTGCTGTCGAGGGAGGGGCTATGTATGATTGGGTTGTTAGAAACGAGAGTGTCAGTGTCTAATGCGGGGATATCTAGTGGTATTAGGACCCAATGGAGATGGTTCTTTGAGGTATGATGGCCCAAAGTCGAGAATATGGGTGGGCTGGGACCATCTATTCTTACTGTGGAGGTTCTAGGGGCTTCAACACTGGCCGTTCATTGTCGTGTGGAGTCTGCAATGACGAGGGAGACGGTGTTCGTGTCCTTTGTTTATAGGAAGTCCAGGAGGGAGGGGAGGCTTCCCTTATGGGATGAGTTGATTACTATGTCCGCAGCTCGTGTGGCGGATGCATGGATAGTCATGGGGACTTCGATGCTATATTGCACACGGCTGAGGGACGTGGGGGATCACCTCCTAGGCATGATATGGAAGATTTTCAGGCATGCTTAGTTGGTGCTGATTGTTGACCATACCTACGATGGGCCGAGTCTTCACATGGTACAACCAACAGCGAGGTGATGCTGGGATTTGGCGATGCTCAGACTGCATTTTAGGCAATCGTCCGTGGTTCGCTAGATACCCGGAGTCACTCTGTCGTTGTGGCCTACCCGCTACCTCGGACCATTCGCCTTTGCTTTTAGGGGCCACTATGCTGCGACAGCATAAGTCGACTTTTCGTTTAGATAATGTCTTGACGAAAGATCCGGCCTTCTTGGGAGTGGTGCAGAATGTGTGGAATGCTCACCTGAGTGGTTTCCCTATGTTCGTGCTAGTTAAGAGGCTGAAGATGTTGAAGTCTCCGTTGATGGGATTGCGAAGAGCCAAGGGGGACCTAGCGGAGAATGACAAGGAGGCGAAACAGTTTCTTGATACTGTGCAGGACCCACAAGATTTCCCACTGAGGATGCGTTTTTTTATCTGGAACGTTTATGCCGAGCGCTATACGCCAAAGCGGTGGTTGTGGAGCAGTCGGCATTATCGCAGCGGGCAAAGTTGCATGGCTGAAGGACGGGGACCGGTGCACGTCCTACTTCTTTCGAAGGGTAGCCATGCGACGGGCCTCTAACCGAATCTGGTCGCTTGAGACTGCTACCGGGCAACTGCTGGAGGAGCGGGATGCGGTTGAAGGAGAGCTTATTGGATTCTACCAGGACTTATTGGGTCAGTCTGTGCATTCTTCCCCTATTGATAGTGCTGATGTGCAAAGAGCAGTGGAGCGTACGCTTTCCCCAGCGGATGCTGCATCCATGATCAGCGTGGTTACGCCTATGGAGATCCGGGAAGCGCTCTTCTCTATGGGGGATGAGAAAGCGCCTGGGCCTGACGGGTATACGGTAGCCTTTTTCCGAGCGGCGTGGGGGATTGTTGGCGACGAGGTGGTAAAGGCGGTCCGGGACTTCTTCGCCACGGGTAGGATACTCAAGGGACTCAACAGCACCCTCATCACCTTGATCCCTAAGCGGGATACGCCACGGCGTGCAACGGACTTCAGACCTATTTCCTGTTGCAATGTTCTCTACAAGGTGATTTCCAAGATTTTGGCCAATCGACTGAAGGGCACCTCTCTAAGTTGGTGCATAGCTCCCAGACGGTGTTTATACCAGGTCGACGTATCAGCGATAATGTGTTGCTGGCGCAGGAGTTGTGCCTTGGTTATAAGTCTAAGGGTCGGCCTCTGCGGGCGATGTTTAAGATTGACTTGGCCAAAGCATATGACAAGGTTGAGTGGGAATTCCTCCTTTCAGTCTTATGTGCCATGGGCTTTCACCCGACATATATTGGCTGGATTAGTGCATGCCTTACGACGACGGCATTCTCCTTGAACCTTAATGGCCAGGTGGTGGGTTTTTTCCAGGGAAAGCGGGGTCTGCGGCAGGGGGACCCAATTTCCCCGTAACTCTTTACGTTAGTTATGGCAGTCCTTCACGGGCTGATCAGCGCGGCGTTTCTGAGGAGCCGTGGTTCAGATATCATTGGCGATGCGAGTCCCTTGGATTGGTTTCGTTAGCATTTACGGATGACCTTCTTCTTTTTAGCCATGCGGATGTTGTTTCGGTAGGTGTGCTAACGAAGGCGTTGGACGAGTTTGCAAGGTTGTCAGGGCTGCACCCTAACCCTGACAAGAGTGAGATGTACCTATCGAAAAGAGCTGTAGGTTTGATGGGCCAACTTCAGGCCCTCATGGGCTATCGCATGGGTCAGCTACCAGTCCGCTACTTGGGTGTGCCTCTTATTACCTCACGACTGACGCTTGCCGATTGCGCACCTCTTTTACTGAAGGTGGATCAGCGGCTGGGGTCATGGTTCAACCATTCCTTGTCTTATGCAGGCCGATTACAGCTGGTTAAATCGGTACTGCAGGCGCTTCACACATATTGGTCGGGAGTGTTCTTGTTGCCCAAGGGAGTAGTCAGATCTCTGGAAATGCGATTTAGGAAATTCTTGTGGCGAGGGACGTCAGCCAAGGTGGCATGGGAAGTTCTATGTTTACCCGTCTCAGAAGGAGTCAGGTCTATAGCTGTTGATAACAAGGCGCTGATGCCGAAGCTTGGCCTAAGTCCCCAGGTCGCCGCGGGATGTGCGGACCCGTTGAGGAGCTCAACTCATGATGGGCAGGGGGGTAGACCGGCCGATCGTCTTAGATGGCGAAGGGGCCGCCATCACAATAGCATTACCTCGGGCACCCATTTGACTCCATTCTGTTTGCACAGACCGTCCTCGAAACTGATTCGGTCGTTCCTTTGTAAGAGCTTGAGCCTTAGCCTTAGGCTCGATTGAGCGTGATCCCTTGGTTGGCCTAAGTTCCTTGAGTGTAATCTCCTTATCCCCATGTTTTGTGAGGTCCTTGAGTTCTCCATCAGAGTCTGAATCTCCTCCCTCCTGAGCTTGAGATGACTGAATGATCTCCTTGTCCTTGGAATTCTTTCTTGCTGATTGTTCAGACATGAGTGCAAGTGTATCGCTTCCCACTGGGCTAGCTTTCTCCCTTCTTTCTCCACGTAATTGGAGTGTTGATTGAGATGATCAAATAGGGTGTGGATGCTGACATTGGTCAGATTGTTCATTTGTCTTATCATGCTTGTTGTTGATTCCCATTCTGGATGAAGTGATCCAAGGAACTTGATGTTGATCTTCATTACATTTTTCGTAATTCAGTTCATCTTTAGTTCGTTTAGGAGGACAAGGTATCGATGAAATATTTCTTGAAGAGTTTCTCCTTTGTTTGCCTGAAAGCGATCATATGAGATGAGGGTATTTGCCATTCTTGTCATTGTGTTAACTTCTGTTCCCTGCATCATAATCCGTAGGTCATCCCACATTTCTTTCGCACTTTCACCACATTCAAGTTGCATCAGAATGTCATTGGGAATTGCTTGCATCATGTATGATTTTGCGACTTTATCGGCCTTAAGTCGCAGCTTTTCTTCGTCATTGCATTGGTCGAGAGTCTTCAAGATGCTCTGTTCTTCTCTTGCAGAAGTGGTTGTGGTAGTGGCTGGGATTACAGTCCAATACTGCTTAGGTCCATTGTAAATAGATTCCAACAGGTTATCTGAATTGTCCTTGCTCTCGATGAAGTTAATGAATCTTCTTTTCCAGACTGCATACTCTCCATGTCTGAGGAGCTCTAACATCATTTTCCATTCTTAAGGAGTCGATCTCTTGTGTTTTGGATAAGATCATTAACGTGTAATGTGAGGAAAATTAAACCTTAATTGAAGAATTTGATCAAAATTGAATTTTGAGAATTGACTTTGAGACAAGGGTTTTGTTCGCGAAATTTGGGTTGGTATGTGAATTCACGAATTGAAAATTAGATCTCGTTTGCGAATTGTAGTAGTGACGTGTTACTTCGCGAATTGGTCTAGGAGTCCGCGAACTAGTCTAATTATATGGATTCGTGAAACTAATTCGAGTTCGTGAAGTTATCCGAGTTCGCGAAGTGAGCGTGTCATGAGTTGGTGTAGGGACTCGCAAACTGACTTTAGAACTAGGATTCGCAAAGTAGACTTGATTCGCGAAGTGGGCTGAGTTCGCGAAGTAGATTGGATTGCGAATTGACTCAAACCGTTAAGTGAACAAGTTATTTGAGTTCGCAAACAGGTTGGGGTTCGTGAGGACGAATCGCGACTTGGTCTCTGAGTTTGCGGAATGGGAACTGGATTCGTGAAGTGTGAAATTGAATCTGACCGTTGATCTTTGAAAATCTAAAGGCTCGTGAACTTCGAACCCGCAAAATGGTACTTCGCAAAGTGTGACGATGCGCGAACCTTAGAATTCGTCAACCAAGGTGTGCGGACTTGATTCGCGAAGTAGCCTTGTGAGAGTAAAGACCCGTGAAATAGGTAGAAGTCCTTGAGTTCGTGAAGCTAAAACCCTAAAACATTGCCATTCGCGAACTTAGAAACAGGATGAAGAACAGACGTTTCTTCTCTTCGCAGACTGAAATATTTCCAAAAACTTGATATCGGCAGCAACTGGATTGAAAATCCTCGGAACTGATAGAAATGCAAGGTAACACTAGAAGAGCCCAGAAAAAAACTAAAAAGCAGCTTGGAAAGTTCGATTTTTGTCTGCGTGACGAAATCTTAAACCTCTGTAGAAATTGTCAAAACTCGATTTTTTGTCACTTGTATGAAGTTTTCTAACCTACACGCTTGCTCTGATACCACTTGTAATTCCATATTATCCAAGAACACTTTGATAAAGATTAAAACCTTCGTTGAATACGTGAATAGTGTTTGGAGGCTTTTGAGAGTTTGCGTACGTGAAGTAATTTAGCTAATGGAAACTTACATTAATTATGGTTAGGATTTAGCTTAAATACCTTGGAAAGGTATTAAGCCCACATTAAGCCCATTGGGTCCGTAACAAGCCCATTACAACCACATTCTTCCGAACGGGCTTTCTCCTTGGTGAGCTGAATTCTACGCTTATCACTCTCATTCCCAAGAATGCTAATCCACGGATGGCAAAGGACTTCAGGCCAATATCTTGTTGCAACGTTCTCTACAAAATTATCTCCAAGATCATCGCCAACCGCTTACGGGGCAGTCTGGGGAATCTAGTGCATCATACCCAAACGGCCTTCATCCCTGGCCGCCGCATCACGGATAATATCCTTTTAGCGCAAGAGATATGTCATGGGTACAATAGTATGGGCCTGCCTAAGCGAGTGTCTATTAAAGTCGACCTCGCGAAAGCCTACGACATGGTGGAATGGGACTTCATTCTGGCGACACTTACCGCGCTCAACTTCCATAGGGTATTTGTGGGATGGATTCGTGCCTGTCTGACCACCCCGTCCTTCTCGCTCAACATCAATGGTACACCGGAGGGGTACTTCAAAGGTCGTCGGGGTTTGAGGCAAGGCGATCCGGTCTCACCGTATCTGTTCACCTTGGTAATGGAGGTCCTACATGGCATCATCAAGGAGGGGATCAGCCATAATGATAACTTCCAATACCACTGGAAGTGTGAGACGACATCGCTTTTCATGCTGACGTTTGCGGATGACCTCCTCCTCTTCTCGCACGCGGACGTCGTGTCTGTTGGTATCTTTAAGCACAGCCTGGATCTCTTCGCATCACTTTCTGGCCTAAGGGCTAATGATAACAAGAGTGAAATATTCATCTCTAAGAGAGCCGACCGTTTGAAAGGCGCTATCCAAGACATCATGGGTTTCCCACAGGGATCTCTCCCCATACGTTATCTCGGCGTTCCCCTAATCACATCAAGACTTACTATCGCTGATTGTGCCCCCCTTATTACAAGTGTGGAAAAACGACTGGGATCATGGACTAACTTATCTCTATCTTACGCTGGACGAGTCCAACTTATTAAGTCTATCCTCCTTGGACTGCACACTTACTGGGCCGGCGTGTTTCTTTTGCCCAAGGGCGTCATTCGGAACATTGAAACGCGCTTGCGATCCTTTTTGTGGAGGGGTACCAGCGCTAAAGTTGCATGGGCTGATGTCTGCTTACCTAGAGAAGAAGGCGGGCTCGGGCTACGCTCTCTCGGGATCGACAACAAGGCGCTCCTCATGCGACTTCTATGGACGATTCTTACGGACGATTCAACTTCGATTTGGGCCACTTGGATTCGACAAACCAGACTACACAACAATACCTTATGGTCCATCCGACCCGGGACGCGAACCTCGTGGAGCTGGAGGAAACTTCTGAAACTTCGTACTGAATTTCGTGGCCTTATACAGTTCCGCATTGGTGATGGGGCTAACACATTCCTCTGGACTGATCCATGGCTGCTCGATGGACCCCTGGTGGAGCGCTACCCCCGCGGACCCATGATCATGGGCCTCCCTATTGATTCCAAGCTCAGCGAGGTGATCAACGAGAGGGGATGGTGCTGGCCAACCCAAACTTCGACGGAGTACCTTGAGATCGCACCTCTTCTCCCTCCCACCCATCCGAGAGAACGGGATGCTTATAGATGGACTGCCTCTTTGAACGGTTGCTTCTCTACTCACTCTGCTAGGGAAAGCCTTCGACGAAAGGAACCCATTGTTACCTGGTCCAACCTGTTTGGTGGCCCGTTAGTCGTCCCCCGCAATGAATTCATGCTATGGCTTGCGATTCGGGACAAACTGGCGACCAGAGATAAGCCGTGGATTGCGTCAGCGGCAGGGAGTTCTAGTTGCATTCTCTGTGATTCGGACATTGTGGAAACTACACGACATCTTTTCTTTGAATGCACTTATTCTAGGCGCTGTTTTCAATTACTTCGTAACCATTTGCACTTTGGTTGGCCATACAGGGACTGGGTCGAAGGAATACATTGGGCGGCTAGGCGTTGGCGTGGGAAGCACCTTGCCACATTGGGACGACGACATGCCCTCGCCTCGATCGTCTACCACCTATGGGCTGAACGGAACAGAAGATGGCACGAGGGGACTCGCAGGCCACCTGAACGGAAGATTGTCAATCTTCCCCAAAAATACCTTCTCCAAGCTTGCGCCATGCGCCGACTGTGGCATATCGCATGGACTGATTAGGGAGTCTGTCTTGCTCTCTCTCCCTCTTGCTCTTGCTTTTTTTCTTTTCTCTTTTCTTCCCTCTTTCTCTCGCACTGCCTCCTTGCTTTCCCGCCTTCATTTGTGGTTTAAAGTTGCTCCGCCTTGGGTGGTTGTTGGGTTCGCGGGCTGGGCTGGCCCTCCTTGGTGGCTCATGTGTCCTCATCGACGCTCTTGTCTCGACTGTTTTCTAGGATCTCGGGGGGCATGTGCTGCTGTCGGCCTTCTCTTGGAGGTTGATTCCTTTGCGCGGAAAGAAACAGGAGTTGGGCATTATTACGCCCTTCCCCGACCAGACTTGCGGACGAACACGCTGCGTTTACCCCCCTTCCGCTTGATAATCTCCTCTGTGTTTTTATCCCCTGCTGCGCTTGCGGCTTGCTTGCACGTCGCCCGGGAGCCCTGCTGGCACTACATTTGGTGCCAGGATCCTGTGGATTGGTGATGGATTTGACACCTACCTTAGCCTCTACTGTCTGTTTCTTTCGTTTGGCTTGGGTCTTGTTGGGACCTTGTAGGTGTTTGGGCTGTTTCGATTATTGTTGATGTGCTGTCTGGTTGGTAGATAGCTACCGCTTGTTGCGTCCTGAGCGATATCATGTACGCTACCCTTGTACTCCTGTTTCTTTTTTATTTTAGTGAACGTTTCCCAAAAAAAAAAATTCTACATATAAAATACATTGTAGAGAATCAGAGAAGACTTAAAATAAATACATTAGACACTTCTAAAATATTCCTAACAAAGTCAATGTTCTACAGTTAAAATCTATATTTCATATCAAATATTTTATTTTTGACAAAAGTGGAAAAATAGAAATTGTTGAATTTGACAGGGTTGTTTAAATCTTAATCGGTATTATATACCTATAGATACATTATTAAATATAGTTCAATAATTCGGCATCATCATGAATTTCATTATATAGACAAACATTTAATCCAGTCTTAGATAAATATTAATGACTAATTTTATTGATGTCTATGACTCCTCTATGCCATACATAGACGAAATACTAATAATAGTTGGGCAAGACTCTAGATGTGTAAAATGGATGTTGGTATCCGACATCATAATCTAAACCTTAATAGAAACCAAAGAAATCTGATATGGTAAACTAACAGAGGATTCACAACATGATTGACATAACATTAAAGACATTGTCTAATATCCCTAAATACTTAACAGAGGAATAAGTAGTTCAAGAAGTTCACAACAGCATATAGACTCATTAATTCTAAGTTATGTCAATTGGCGTCCTTTCTTCTTTTGTATGTTCTTTGCACTTGGGGAAGCATTGTTATGATCCACGCCGTCTTTGGCAGAATGCTGGGTGATGAGAAGGTGGTTATTTTCCTGAGATAATCGAGCATCGACCACCACTTGTCGGGGAGCAGTAAACATGTACTTCATTTTCTCTGGTTAACAAACAGCATTAGAAATCAGCAGTGAAATTCAGAAATGTTGTTCTTTAAAGAGGGAAGGAACACTTAGATAAAGATAAAGAGTACCGCAATAATCTTTCCATGCGCGAACTGTAGCTCTTAGAGTAGGGTAAACTTTTCTTCCATTAATACGTCAATCTATCAAAGATCAAAAGCATTTTTATGCAAATATATGCTAAGTTGATAATAGATTAGTAGGGAAAAGACTAATGTACCTTCTTCTGTGCTTTGATGTACTTTCATAATGTAGACACATGGAAGGCATCATGGATTTGTGCGAGCGAGGTGGACAACTCGAGTTGGTACGCCACTTCTCCAACTCGCAATTGTGAAAGGTCTGATATATCTCGGAATCAACTTCCCTTTCTTCCTGAAACATTTTACGCCTTTCATTGGCGAAATTTTCAGAAAGGCTTGATTGCCTTTGTTGAATTCCATAGCCTTCGTCTTTTGTCTGTGTAATTTTTCTGACGACTTTAGGTCGTTTGAATCCTTTCTCGGATTTTTTTCCACAACTTCAGTCATTTCACGAACCATTTCGGGACCTAACAACGCCTTCTCGCCGATAAGGCTTCGTAAGGCACCACCCTGATCGTGGCTTGATAGCTGTTGTTATAGGAAAACTCGATCAGTGGAGGTATTTGCTCAAACTTCCCCGGAAATTCAGAATGCATGCTCTCAACATATCTTCAAGCGCCTGGATTGTTCTTTCAAACTGTCCGTCCGTCTGAGGGTGATATGCCGTACGGAACGACAGTTTTGTCCTCATGGCACTTTATAAGCTCCCCCAGGATTGGGACAGAAACCTTTCCAATTTGAGGCACTTGAAATCGGGATCCCAGGGAGTCTCACAATTTCTTGTATGTACCGCTCTGCGTACTTCTCCATGGAATATGTTTTATTGATTGGCAGGAAATGGGCTGATTTAGTCAATCTGTCGACGATTACCCAAATTGCATCATGACTTTTTACGGGTTTTTTTTAATAACCCGATGACGAAGTCCATAGTGATATGGTCCCACTTCCACTCGAGAGTCGTCAAAGGTTGCAACATTTCCGCAGGCCTTTGATGTTCTGCCTTAATTTGTTGGCAGGTCAAGCACCATTTTATAAAGGCAACTATATCTTTCTTCATTCTTGGCCACCAATAGTTTATTCGTAAATCTCGATACATTTTTTTTGTTCTAGGATGTATCGAGTGGTTTGTCGTATGCGCCTCTGTCATTATAGATCGACGGATCTCTTCATTGGGTGGCACATATACACGACCCTGGGATTGTTTCGTCGTCTCGAAATTAACTCCGACGGAATATTCCCGTCTTGTTTCGCCTGAATTTTCTTTAGATATAATTCATCTTTCTTTTGTGCCTCAACGATTTGTTCTAACAGCGTTGGTTTCAAAGTCAACGCTGCCAGCTTCGTTTTGATCTCCCGAAGTTGATTATTTTCACTCCGAGTTGACACATATCTATATTTACTGATTTACAGCTCAAAGCATCTGCAACTACGTTTACTTTGCCTGGGTGATAATTTATCACACAGTCGTAGTCTTTTACTAACTCGAGCCCTCGCCTCTGCCTCATGTTTAACTTCTTCTGCATGAAGAAGTACTTTAGGCATTTGTGATCCGTAATGAATTTCGTATCATCCTCGTACAGATAGTGTCGCCAGATGTTTTGTTTGGGCAAACACCACGGCTGCGATTTCCAGATCATGCGTGGGGTCTTCTCGTACGGTTTGAGTTGTCGGGAGGCTTATGCATTTACCTTTCCGTTCTGTATCGACACGCATCTCCAAGCCATTCTTTTAGAGGTGTCACTGTATACCGAGAATCCTTCAGTACCAGAGGGGATTGCGAGCAGGAGCTGTTGTCAGTCATTTCTTCAACTCCTGAAAATCTCTTCACAAGCTTCCATTTAAGTGGGATTTTCTTCTTCGAAATTGAAGAAACTACGCTGAGAAGTTCGCGATGAGCAGCAACCGTTGGATCCAAGATGGCGCACGATTTAATGGTCAGGATTTGAAAGCTGAATATTTAATTTGTAGGATATCGCGCAAAAAGATCGGCAGATGAAAGCGAAGGTGCTATTTCACTTATAGAGTTGCATGCGATTCTTGCTCTAACACGCGGCAATGCAAGACCACGTGGCGAGTTGTGGAGCATTCGATTGGGTAAAATGGACGGTGAAGATAAATCGTGGATTCACACTTAAAATATGATTTTGAACTTATAAGTGTCACATTTCCTAGTTCACCTTCTCGAGCATGTAACTTCTTTTCGAGTGAATATCACCGTGAGGTGAAACACAGGAGTTGTAGAAGGGATAGAATGTGTAACTTTCTTGTTATGATCAATAAGAAAGGAAGCTTGGTTGATCCGTGGAATAGGCTGAAGTCTAGCCGTGTTTGTGTTTTAGTTCGACATACTTTTTCATTGATGCAACAGCGTAGTCTAAGCTGTGCGTGTAATTACGGCACTGATTTAAATGTGAGCACAATTTCTTTTGTCGTAATGGATATCAACATCTTTCTTCGAGATTTCAGAATAGATTTGGTGATAATAAATCCAATGCGATTTTCTTCATGCTCGTAATTTGTCAATTCGAGATTACGGCGTTAGAAGAAAAATCTAATCTCGAAATTTGTGAAGCTTATCTTTATACGGCGTTCGAAGAAAACTCGAAATTAATGATGCTTATCCTTCGCTTCACTCATGCCTATATTTATTAGGTACTTGATGCACGCTAGTTTGCACCACAATACAATTCTCTCCAACCACATCATTTAAACTTTGAAATGTATAATCTTGGAGGAAATGCGGATCGTGAGGATGTCCCTCAAGAACCCTTTTGGAGAGAAAATCTTGAAAGGCTCAAATTCTAGTTATTCACCCTTTTGGCCTTGCTCGCAGTGGCGATCGCCATTTTTGTGGTGTGGGTTGCTACTCACTGCACTTGCATCTAATTTGTGAAATGTTAAGTCACGAGAAGCCGTGTCTTGTTCGAGCCTATCGGAAGAAGACGCCAGCAGAACTTCCCGAACATCGTCGGTGTTTTATCTTATATTTTTTTGTATTCGGGTTGTAATATGATTTCAGTTATGTAATCATTATTGTAACGACCCTTACTTTTAATAATACATTGGCGGATTTTCGCAACGTAAGTCGCGGAAGACCCGTCTACTTAAAAATTGTATTTTATTTTATAAAATATATTAAATCAGCACTCGCAAAGTCATATTTTACAATATACGCACCATTCGCATACATTTTATCATACAGAGATCGTAGCTTATTATTTTTTTTATACAAAGACGATCGGCCCAAAACACAACAATACCCTAACGTCGCTCCACAGGTCGCATCCATGTACCACCCTGCCCCCAAAAGTCCGTGGAGTCACCGCCAACAGCCCGCCTAGTCGCGACGCGTATCAACGCCGGAAACGTATGTACCTACAACACGTAAACTGAGCTCCTTGCCCAGTAGGTAAAAATATGCATGTATGCAACGTGCGCTCACACCCATTCTCGAATACCTCACAATAAATGCACGCTCGACTTTTTCCGCTCGTCCGAATCCTATCATAATTAAATACGACAGGGCCCTAGGCTAGACTAGGCACCTCGCGCAACCCATTTAAGGAAGGAGTCAAGAGATTGGCTCTCGGGCAGCCCCCGGCTCTCTCCGACGTCTACTTGCCCCGGCGATGCCTACGCTGGTAGCGTCCTCCCTGAGCAAACTCTACCAGGTCGCCTCTTCCGCCAAACAGACACTCTTAAGAGAGGTCTCAACAGTATAACTGTCAGGTGCACTAAACTATCCTCAAACTTGCCAATATCGGCACAACCTACCTCACACATCGACACCGTAGGGTGTCACCGTCTCAACACGGTCATCCCCTCACATCAGTATGACGTGCTCATGATATGCAAGTGCAATTAATATATATATATATATATAATGTGCAAAATATTTAATACCTGTAAAACACGTAGTCATCAAATCACATAAAACACACATAATGTTTACGTATTGTAGGTGAGTTCCACCTACTTGTCGACCTTAAATTTGCAACTGGTAAATGCTTAGTATTCTGGACCTCGGAACCTTTTAGACATTAAAATATTACCATATAAATATAGTTTCTAATAACAACAGGTCGAAAATAATGTACGTCTACGTACATAAGCATCCACTAAGCTCATTTGAAATATGCATTATGGACCCGAAGCCTCACAGCTTACACTATCCAAAAAGTGTTATTAAAATACTACTTCCACTACTCTAGACTCAAAAATCCACACTAAGGAATTCATAAGTAAATAAGAATGATAACAAGCTATACGTCTGAAATTTCATTTGGCTCAGCGAGCTGTATAAAGTTTAGATTAATATTTCGATACCTCTATGTTAAAAGATTTTACTCAGCTACATTCAAATTTAAAACTCCGTAATAAATTTTACGGGTATTACATTCTCCCCCCTTAAAAAGAATTTCGCCCCCGAAATTTGCCAACCGGTGTAACTCGGGATTCCTACGCTTACTCTCAAGGAGGTTAGGAAAAAAATTATTATTATTTTATTTTTCGCATACCTCATCTTTGGTTATGCGATTGAATTTTCGTCTTTCTCTAACGAGGTAGAATTTATTCACACCACGCATCCGCTGCGCTATTTTCTTAAGCTTTCTCGGATTCTAAATGGGATAGGATATTTCCTGTCTATGCACGTAAATGGGCGACACATCCGAATGTGTGGCTTATTCTCCTAAGAATAAAAATAAGAATGTGGGTACTTCGAAATTTACGTACCCGTATTTGTTGCATGGTTTGCTTCCTCAGCAGTTAAGGTGAATACTCTCCCAGTAGCCGGTGGAAGTTGTGATGGCTGTTGGGCTGGTGCATGGTATGGATTCACCTGACAGTCTCGAGCAAAATGGCCCGATTTGCCACATCGAAAGCATTGGATTGCTGTCCTCGGTCCTACCGTAACAAATGCCCGTGTGGTAGCGTCCACACTGTTGACATCGTGGCGCGGGGTTTTGAGGTTGGATATGATTATTGTTAAGTCTGTGATTTGGCCTGGGTTGCCCATTACGTTGCCCTGGGCAGTTCTTCTCATTATTGTTTGGACTTTTCTCGAAAACCTGATGCTTTCTATTAGCCTCTCGTTCCAGCTGGCTCTCCGCTTATCTCTTTTCCTCGTGGGCCTTTGCGATCTGGGCCTCTGCCTGCTCCGCGATAAGTGCTCGTTCTGCCACGTGAGCAAATGATAATTCTCGTATTCCGGCCATGCTTACATCTCGATAGATCTCAGGTTTGAGACCTACTTGGAATCGCTCCACCTTTAATGCATTCGTCGCCACCATGTGCGGGGCAAAGCGTGATAACTCCTCGAACTTACGGATATATTCTGCGATAGTTTGCTCGCCTTGCTTCAGGTTAATGAACTCGTTCATTTTTTGAGTCCGATCATGGGTGGTGAAGTATTTCTCACGGAATAATTCTCGGAATCTCTCCCATGGCATAGTCAATGGGTCCTCTAAAACTTTGATGGTATCCCACCAAAACCTTGCGTTCCCCCGGAGCATAGAAACGGCACACAATACTCGTTCATTCTCCGAAACCCGACCATACAAGAACATATCCTCTATGGTACGCAACCAGTCATCCGCCAAGGTAGGGTCGACGGCATCCTCAAAGGTCGGAGGGCTCAATTTACGGAACTGTTCCCCTATTATTTCTACACGTTCGGGTGGCGAAGGATGATGCTCAGATGAGTTACGGTGATTGATTAACTCGTCGATCTGATCCGACTGATGTTGGATCAGTTCAGTAAGGCGCAAGATCGTGGGGTCTCGTTCAGTCGTGGGCGACTCAGATGCAACTCCACGACTCGACTCTCCATTATTTGCTCTACGTCCCCTCGTCATTTTTATCCTACTATCAACAATAATTCACACAAACAAGTATATTACTACTATTATTTAATATACCCAAAACTTTAAAACTTACAGGCAAGGCTGATACTCCAGGCTTTTGAGCGGCAGTACATGGATAGTCTACAGAATCTATATCCTAAGCTCTGATACCACCTGTAACGACCCTTACTTTTAATAAATACTTTGGCGGATTTTCGCAACGTAAGTCGCGGAAGACCCGTCTACTTAAAAATTTTATTTTTTCTATAAAAATATTAAATCAGCACTCGCAAAGTCATATTTTACAATATACGCACCATTCGCATACATTTTATCATACAGAGAACGTAGCTTATTATTTTTTTTTTACAAAGACGATCGGCCCAAAACACAACAATACTCTAACGTCGCTCCACAGGTCGCATCCATGTACCACCCTGCCCCCAAAAGTCCGTGGAGTCACCGCCAACAGCCCGCCTAGTCGCGACGCGTATCAACGTCGGACTCGTATGTACCTACAACACGTAAACTGAGCACCTTCCCCAGTAGGTGAAAATATGCATGTATGCAACGTGCGCTCACACCCATTCTCGAATACCTCACAATAAATGCACGCTCGACTTTTTCCGCTCGTCCGAATCCTATCATAATCAAATACGACAGGGCCCTAGGCTAGACTAGGCACCTCGCGCAACCCATTTAAGGAAGGAGTCAAGAGATTGGCTCTCGGGCAGCCCCCAGCTCTCTCCCGAGACGTCTACTTGCCCCAGCGATGCCTACGCTGGTAGCGTCCTCCCTGAGCAAACTCTACCAGGTCGCCTCTTCCGCCAAACAGACACTCTTAAGAGAGGTCTCAACAGTATAACTGTCAGGTGCACTAAACTATCCTCAAACTTGCCAATATCGGCACAACCTACTCACACATCGACACCGTAGGGTGTCACCGTCTCAACATGGTCATCCCCTCACATCAGTATGACGTGCTCATGATATGCAAGTGCAATTAATATATATATATATATATATATATATAATGTGCAAAATATTTAAAAACACGTAGTCATCAAATCACATAAAACACACATAATGTTTACGTATTGTAGGTGAGTTCCACCTACTTGTCGACCTTAAATTTGCAACTGGTAAATGCTTAGTATTCTGGACCTCGGAACCTTTTAGACATTAAAATATTACCATATAAATATAGTTTCTAATAACAACAGGTCGAAAATAATGTATGTCTACGTACGTAAGCATCCACTAAGCTCATTTGAAATATGCATTATGGACCCGAAGCCTCACAGCTTACACTATCCAAAAAGTGTTATTAATTAATGTATATAAGAGAGATTCCCAAATACTTTGGGTCATATAGTAAAAGACAAGCAAGTGAAGTGAGTAGTTGGTTATTTTTCCTTTATGATTAATTAACATTTGGCCTTTTGTTTGTGTCCTTGCACACTTTGCTTCTCTGTTTGTTTTTTCTTATCTTTTCTATGTCAAATACTATTTTTAAACGAATAAAAATAATAAGCATTGACGTGGGTTTTTTTTCCCTTTGCATTAAGTGAGCAACTTTATTTCCGTGCCTTAATAATAAATCTATTTCTCTTGGGCCTAGATCCATATTTGATTTATCTTTCCTTGATGGACTTTTAATTATCTATGCTCAATAACTTTTTAGGGAAATAACATGTGTAATTTACTTTATCATTTCTTTTATAATTTATACACCCAAAAGTTTAGATTAATATTTCGATACCTCTATGTTAAAAGATTTTACTCTGCTACATTCAAATTTAAAACCCCGTAATAAATTTTACGGGTATTACAATTATGCATCGACTCTATCATGTTTTCTCTACATCCTTGTCTCATTTTCTAAATTTTTTCAATTAACCCATGTTTCTCTACGTCCTCGTTTCATTTTCGAAATTGTATACAAGCCCCGATTTTTAAAAATTTAATATTGTTCGACTCTCTTTTATTTCGCCGTTTATTTATTTTCTAACTTCCCGAATTTCAGCTTGGTCCGTTTCGTTACAAGCCCCGATTTTTAAAATTTAATATTGTTCGACTCTCTTTTATTTCGCCGTTTATTTATTTTTTAACTTCCCGAATTTCAGCTTGGTCCGATTCGGTCAAGCCCAAATTGATAAAGCCCAAATTTTGAAAAGGCCCAAAATTTAAATTTCGCCAAATTTCTTAATTGACCCGAATTTTTTACCAGAACTTCAAAGCAACCCCAAATTCGATTAAAAGATCCGAATTCCGATCATTCTCTTCCTACCTTAATTCAATTGAGATTCTCCTACCAATCTAAGTATAAAAAGTATGAAATCTCTAACTTTCGAACATATCCAGGAGCACATAAAATTCACACAAATACTCACGTAAAGTATATATCAGAAAATCGTAAAACACATAATTACGTATTAAACTTACAGGCGTAGGCTGATCCTCCAGGCTTTTGAGCGGCAGTACATGGACAGTCTACAGAACCTATAACCTAACGCTCTGATACCACCTGTCACGATCCTACTTCTCAAATACGTATTTTGGCGGGTTTACGGGAAAGCCCATTTAATAAAAAAGTTTTTGAAACATAACGATATTCAAGTACTGGGCCGAAGCCCCAAAAGTCTAAATTCGAAATATAAAATGTTTAACGAAACACACTTTCATATATTGGGTGGAAGCCCAAAGAGTAAAAAACACGAAACATAATTTAAAACACTCCATAGGTCACGTCCCATGTACTGCGCCGCCCTCAAAAGTCCGTGAAGTCACCGCCATCAGCCGCCTAGTCGTGACGTTTTTCAACGTCCGACTCGTTCGTACCTACACACGTGAACCCTGAGCTTTTGCCCAGTAGATGAAAATATGCATGAATGCAAATGCTCTCACTTGACTACCATCCCGACACATCTCACAGAGTGCACGCTCGACTCTTTTCTCATATCTCATCTCATCTCAACGCATCACATCACGGCCCTAGGCTAGGACTAAAGGCAACACGCGCGAAGGGGTCAGTAGCTCGGGAGGCCCCATTCCCCACATGGGTTAGTAGCTCGGGAGGCCCACTCCCCACATCACAATCATATAGTGCCTTAGTCCTAACCGCACTACTCATACGAATCGACGACCATCAATCGGTCACAAACTACCCCACTCATCGACACTTTACAATGTCACCGTGACTCTGCACGATTCTCTCTTCTCGTACCACGTGTATGCAAATGTCGTGCAAGTATAATGCAACATATAAAATGCAACATATTAAATAATAACATATTGGCCCGAGATATAATCTCGGCTCGATCTTAAAAACTATCATACCATAAATAACCGGGCCCGAAGCCCGCATACCGATTCACTCGGCCCGAAATCTTGCTCCCGAACTCTCCCCCTAAATTGCACTAAGAGTTCCAAAATGTAATCCTTTTCACTTTAAAATTCAAATTTCACAATTGGTCCCTAAAAAAATATATTTAAGACTCTACGCCCAACTTTCAAAATATCACTTAAGTTCCTCCTAATTCCAAAATGTTACTCCGAATTTTGCATTTAAAATCCCAAAATCTCATAATTTATTTTTAAGGACCCGAACTTTAAATTTTTAACATAATATCCGAAAATTTTCCTAAATTTCAAATCTGCCTGCATTTTTAAAATTTCAATATAAGACCCAAAAATTTTCAAATGTGCCCCGAATTTTAAAATAGATCCGAAAATTTTTCCATATTTTCAAATCTGCCCGGATTTTTAAAATTAAAAGACACGAAATTTTACCAAATTATTAAATCATCTCGTACTTTTAAAAATTTGCAAGTCTTACCCGAAAACTTTTTAAAATTTCAGATCTGCCCCGAATTTTTAAAATTTGTAAATCTGATCCGAAAACTTTTAAAATTTCACAAATGACCCAAACGAGATTTTTAATATTTATTTAGTCCCGAAAACTTCTGAAAATTAGTCCCGAGATTTGTAATATTTACTTAGCACCCTAAACTTCTGAAAATTTGCAGAAATGACCCCAACAAAATTTTCTTAAATCTTTACTAACATCCTAAACTTCCTAATTTCATCCAAAACCACCACAAAATAATTTGCTTACTCGAATTGCATCCCTCGGCCAAATCCAAATAAAGAAACCCTAGAAAACCCTAAACTCCCCAAGTTTTGTTCTGTCCTCTTAATCACAAGTTCACTAACTCTAATCTCATGTGTTCATGGACCTAAACTTCGCAAATATCAAGGTATTAAGCTGGCCGAAATAAAACATATAATCACATACACGAAAATCATGCAAGAAATTCATATGTAGCACATAAACATGTATAAATCGAAAGAGATCATGGAAGACATAAAATTTCATGACATGCAACACGTAAAATCTCGACCCCTAATTTTGTTTACGCATGTAGATGATCTTCAACTACCTTACGTCCGTAGAGAGTTACGTTACGGGTTATTTTCGTGATCCCGACCCTAGAACTTTGATCCCGAGCTTCCCGGAAAATTTTCTTCTTCTCCCTCTTCTCCTTCCCTTCTTTCTCTCTTTTTCTTTCTCTCCCTTTCTCCCTCTCTCTCTCGGTTCCTCTTCCTCCTTTTTCTTTCTTTTCTTTCTTTTTCCTTCTTTTTCTCTTCTCTCTCTCTCTCTCTCTCTTAATGTAGTATAGTAGGTATATAGGTGTTGAATGTTATTATTTTATCTCAAGGAAACCTAACTCTCATGGACGCACATATATGGTGGTGGAATCTTGGAGATGACTTAGTGATTCTTGTCCATGCAAGGAGATGGAATTCCAACGTGACCTTCTTCTTCCTCTATTTTTCCTTAATTTATTAATTTTTTTTGGAGTAAGTTCCATGTATATATATAAGTGGGAAAATACAGATGAGTGAGATATGTCTCACGAGTAGACCAATAACAACCTACTGGCTTACACCACCAACCGCAAACATAACTGAACAGACAGTGGACCCAACCCTACCAAGCTACACGCCAAATGCGCCGTATAGCCGCCCTCTGTAGGTGAAACTTGGGTGATGTCCCCAGTAGTCGCATGCACACCAGATTAAGTACCCTCGTAACTAGGCTGTCCGGAGTCGTGGTAGTCCCTTCCTTCCATCGCTTGTTATGGGCCTGCCAGATATGATACACTAGTGAAGCTAAGACATGCCGATAAGCATCCGGTAGAAGATGTTGCCGATGCCATCGCCGAAGCCCACAAAATGCCCTCTCGCCAATCCATGTATGGCAAGACCCACCTGATCCGCCGCCATAGTAGTCGAACACATTGGCGTGAAAATCCGCACTCAAAAAATAGGTGCTAAACAGACTCGAAGTGGAGCGCATCGCAAAGAACACAGGCCGGGGTCCCAGCGCGCTGTGCCACCCAAGGCTTATACCTCGTCGCTAACCGATCACGAATGCCCAGCCACAAGATGAACTCATGCCGAGGAACTCTCATGGGTCCCCCAAATAAAACCGCCCAAGGGACAGACGGTCGACGAAAGTGCAGCGCCGCCCTGACCAACTTTGCAGTAGGCCGGCCATCAGGCGCTCCATTCCAATGGACCCCATCACGCATAGTAGGATCCGCCTGTGGAAGGTGGCGACTAAACTCAAGAAACTCAGCTGTCGAGCGTCCTGGCCAATTCCATCCTTGATCATTAATAACTGAGCTCAAGCGAGTCCCCAATGGCAGCCCCATTGCAAGTGGCCCTCTAGGATAGCGCTCGAGTAATGGCAGTGACCTCATCCACGGGTCCTCCCATAACAAAATCGATGTTCCGTCACCAATTGTAAAGGAAATGAATGGTAGGATTACCGGTCGTAACAACATCAACTTCCTCCAGCTCCATGCAGTGCTCGCCGAGACAGTGACGGTCCAGAGTGATCGTGCATGCAGGCGCGTACTGTACAACCATTCCACCCAAATCGAATCAGGTACCCTAGCGATCACCCTCCATAATAGCTGCATAAGGAGTGCCCTGTTGTCATTAGCAATCGACCGAAGCCCCAATCCCCCCTCCGAAACTGGCAGACAAACGTCCTCCCAAGCAACCTTGGCCGAGTTCCCTCCCCATAAGAATTGTCGAAATCTAGACTCCAAAGCGCGAACAACACCCTTGGGCAGCAGGAACACCCCAGACCAGTAGACATGAAGTGCTTGAAGTACGGACTTTATCAGCTGCACCCTACCCGCATACGAGAGGGACCGATTCAGCCAACACCCCAAGCGCACATCAACACGCTGCAGCAACGGATCACGGTCACGAATCGATAGTCGAGAAGCAATCAGTTGCACCCCCAAATAACGAACAGGTAGACGACCCTCCCGAAAGCCCATCAACGCCAGTAGCTGTTCCTTGGTTGTTAGATCTTTTTATTTACCACACTCACATGGAATCATGGAGATGCCATATTTATTATTATTATTATTTTATTATTATTTTGGTCTCTAAATAATTCCGGGCTCTTTATTATTACTATTATATTTTTTTATTATTTATTTAGGCTTTCATTTCTTGTTTTCGGTCCATACCTTTTATTTTGGGCCATTATTTTCTCCATTTGGCCCATAATAAATTTTTTTGGTCCATTTAAATTTTTGGGGCCCAATTGTTAATTTTGGGCTCGTCTCGAAAAGAAATCAATTTTGTTGAAAATTGATTTCGCATATTTCGAATATTACAGGTGGTATCAGAGCACAACCTCTCGCAGTACGATGCTGATTCGGGGACGAACAGGCGGAAGCTGGTGGGCATGTGATGCTCGGTGCCGATGAGGGCGGGAGTGATCGCCGGTGCCAGAGAGGTGCATGGACAAGGAGCGGCTCCTGACAGGCTTCTAGGCGAAGGGGTACATGAACGGACCGATTCGATACCCGAATGAGATGGGATCCTAAGACTGGCAACGTATAGGCGTGTCAGGCTAACAATCGGATAAGAAATTTGATAGTACTACTCATATCACCAAGGTCGACCTACCTTTTCGTGAGTCCATCTATAAGAACTTCAAAGTTAAGTGTGCTTGACTTGGGAAAATCTTGGAATGGGTGACTCTCTGGGAAGTAGCTCAGGGTGCGTCCAGTGCGAAGCACGCTGGAAGGTTAGTGGTGATACAGGGGCCAGACTATCAATCGGAGTGTGGTGGGCCTAACCCCACAGATCCCAGTAGGGACGGATGTTACAGTAACACCCGATCTGGGACGGGACGTTACACAAGGACCACCGAATCGACCACCAAACCCAAATCAGGGAGGATATCCAGCGCCAATCCCAAGTTGCCCGAAGTGCGGAAAATAACACCGCGGCAACTGCTATGCACGAACGGACAATTGCTTCTAATGTGGGAAGCCTAGACACTTTGCAAGGCAGTGTCCGAAAGGGGCATCAGGAAACCAAGTCGGGGGACAGACTAGACCAGAGACAGTGCCGGCTCGGGTATACACTATCACCGCAGAGGAAGCGGAAGGGAACCCGTCAGTAGCGGCAGGTACCCTAACTATCCATCAAACTCCGACATGCATTCTACTCAGGAGCCACCACTCCTTTGCTTCCAATAATTACGTAGCGATAATTGGAGTTGTTCCTAGCCAATCTGGCTGCGAGTATAGTGTTAGTATTCCGCATGGGGTTCCTGTACGGACCAAGCAGATCTTAAGAGATAGCCCAGTGCTAGTTGATAGTAGGACTCTCCCCGTTGACCTAATAGTAATCCCATGAATGATTACGAAGTACGGAGCAGTCATCGACTGCAACGTAAAATAGTTTCCTTCAACTTAAAAGAAGGCGAGCCATTTTCCTTTACGGAAACTTGCTAGGAAGGCAATATTCCCAAGATCTCTGCAATGAAGGCACAACGCCTAATCAAGGCCGGATGCGAAGCATACCTGGTCTTCGCAATGACCTCAGAAGAGCGATCATGTCCGAAATTAGAAGAAGTCCCAGTAGTACGAGGTACCCAGACGTGTTTCTAGAGGATTTACCCGGAATTCCTCCCGACCCGTGAAATCTAATTCACGATCGATTTAATACCCGGAGCAGCACCATTTCAAAAGCTCCGTATCGACTAGTTCCTATCGAACTGAAGGAACTGAAAGAGCAGTTGGACGAATTACTAGAGAATGTGTTCATTCAGCCGAGTTTTTCACCCTGGGGAGCCCCCATGCTATTTGTCAAAAAGAAAGACGGGTCGACGCGGCTACTCATCGACTACAGAAAACTGAATAAAATCACTATCAAGAACAAGTACCCCCTTCCTCGGATTGACGAAGCTGCAAGGCACAACGGTGTTCTCGAAGATAGACTTAAGATCGGGGTATCACCAACTGAAGATACGGGGAGATGTCCCAAAGAATACTTTTAGTACGCGTTATGGACATTATGAGTTCCTAGTCATGCCCTTCGGGCTGACCAAGGCGCCAGCGGCTTTCATGGACCTCATGAACCGCATATTTAAGACGTTCCTAGATAAGTTTGTCATTATCTTCATCGATGACATTCTGGTCTATTCAAAGACGAAAGAGGAATACGAACAACACCTAAGAACCGTCCTCGAGATGTTACGAGAAAGCAGTGATACGCAAAGTTTAAGAAGTGTGAGTTCTGGCTAGAACAAGTCACGTTCCTTGGACACGTTATCTCCGAAGCGGGGATATCCATTGACCCAAGCAAGATCGAGACCATCAACAACTTGCCCCAACCGATGAATGTAACCGAAGTGCGAAGTTTTCTCAGATTGGCGGGTTACTATAGAAAATTCATAAAGGATTTCTCGAAGATTGCCTCCACCTTGACGAAGCTAACCAAGAAGAACGCCTCATTCCATTGGGACGATGCCTGTGAGCAAAGTTTCCAGGAACTAAAACGACGACTTACCACGACGCCAGCATTGACGTTACCTACGGGACTGACGTAGATTGATGAATTCGTTAATTCGTTGTGCCCGTACCGGGCAGTAAAATATTTTCTCCTAAAGAGCTCCTTAAACTGTTCCCATGTCATTGTCAGCGGATCTTCAAAGGCGAGAATAGTATCCCACCAGTGGCCTGCACTTCCCCTCAGTGGGAATGCAACACACAAAACTTTCTCTTCTTCTGGGATTCGGCTATATTGAAACATACTCTCTAAAGTTCTTAGCCAATCCTTTCCGCTGTAGGGTCGATGGCGTCTTCGAATTTCGGGGAATTGAGCTTAAGTGGTGAATGATCAGACGTGGCTGGAAGGTCACATCGAAAGTAAACGTCTGGGCACCTGACAAACCATTGAGGATTTCCCAGCATGCGATCCAATCTGCACCATATACCCGCCAGCGCCCTGCTGGTTATACCAAGTGAACTCATGGCCCGTAAGAGTTAACAAATCCGCTTGTACTAAGCAGTTGTGAAACTCCGCCATATCAAGTGCGTTTGGTGCCCCTCCCCGGCCCTCACCCACATGCAAGATGGTGTTGAAATCCCCGGCCACCAACCATGCATCATCAACTCGTAATTCAGAGAAGTGTATTAGCTCCTCCCAAAGGGAACGGCGTTCGTCACTCCTAGAGTTCCCATAAACAAAGGAAACAAAGAAGATATCACCCGTGCCAAGCAGTTCAACTCGACAATGCACCGCCTGGTTCGACTTCTCGACAATAGTGACACGAAGCGAGGACGGGTCCCAACCCACCCAAATACGGGTGCCAGGACCATCATCATAATAAAAAACCACGTCCAGCGTGGCCTCAGCCCTTCCGAAATACGAGCCGCATTTGTAGCCGAAACTCGCGTTTCAAGAAGCCCCACAAGTCGCAAATCAGCATGTCCTACCCACTCCCCCACCGCCCTTCTGTGGTCTTGCCTGTTAAGACCACGGACGTTCCACGAGCCCATCTGAATTATGAATGGGGCAGCTGATGGGCTGCATCTTCTTTAGGGCCCATAGTAAGCATTGTCACGATATTATCATCCTCCAAACCACGCAGAATGGCAAACGAATTATGGTCAGATTTGCCCGAGTCCGCCGAGCGCTGCGGTAGGCGGGGCTGAGAATGCAAGGAGCTCGCCTCGGTTGATCCCAAATGTAATGTCGTAGCTGTGCATGGCATTGAGGGACTTGGCTCGAGCCTTACTGCCTTGCGTTTGGCGCTAACTTGACGCCAATCTGCCGAGTTTCCGCCAGTCTTCGATCGACTGCGCCACGCACCTGGCCGAGTATTATCCCTATCTTGAGCCGCCAAGTTAGTGATTGGCACCGTCTGGTGAGTGGTCGCTGGTCTCCCATGACGGTTATGTCCCACCGTAGATGCCTTCGGCTTAGGCTAAGGCGTCGGCTTAGGCATCGGCCCAATTTGGACATTGTGTGTCGCCGTGAGCCCACGACTCACATATGCTGCATCGGTTAGGTCGCCATACATACTCCACCTTAACTGGTATCATCCCCGATACACCCCCATCCCCAGTAGGCACCTCAATGTGCACCGCTTCGATGAACGGCATAGCAAGCGTCTTCATGAGACATACATGTGCATAGTCCATCCGCTTACCTGTAGCCGTAATCCCATCAGCAAACAATGGGCGCCCAACCCCGCTAGCTACAATGGTTAGCCCTGATTTTGTCCAGTACTCACTTGGGACATTCCATAGCTTCACCCAAAGGGGAACCTCAACAAGCTCCTTTCGCTCCATTGACATACCCGGTCGCCACATCTCCAAGAATAGGGGCCGCCCTTGGTAGAGCCACGGCCCACCTCAAAACCGTGTTCATGGCCGCCGTTGAGTCAAACCAAAACCGGAAAAAACCATTCGTGGCAGCTTGCACTTCCACCAAGCCAAGCCATCGTGCACCCGCAATTGTTCAATGAAGGGAAAATACGGCTTCTGCCCAAGGAAATACCCAACCAAAGAATTCTCCCACCTAGCCAAACCTTGTCGGGCTACCTCCCACGTTGGAGACACTACCGCAATGCTATCACCAAGCGACTTCGACGCAACATACTCAAGAGCAAGCTGGTGGTAGTCCTTCCTTGCCGTACTTACCCCCGGTGGTGAGGCACCGGACACTGTCGATCCAGCCACAACTGCAGCGAAACTCGGTGTGGAGACAAGCTGGGTAGATTCCCCACAGGGAATATTGTCAAGCACCGGCCCCGACACACCAACAGTAGGTTGCGCCGTGAAGTTGGCTGCTAACGAGGCCGAGTTCGTAGAAACGGGCTGCGATTCATAGATCGAAACTCTAGTTTGGATCATCGGATTCCCAATATGAGGCGATCCATCAAAATGCTCGACAACAATCTCCTCATCCACCCTCTCATCCTCCATCGCCGCCGATCCCATGTCCACAAATCGCCGCGCTGATAGACGCGTAGGTGGTGGAGTGGCCGGTTGCCCCCATTGCTTCCGACTTTTGGATGGCGAAGGATGCCCTTAAGCAGAACAGCCACCCCCACGCGCGTAGGTGGGGATCGGTTCGTAACCCAAGCCTCCATGGTCACATCAGCCGCAGCCATGCTCACGATCGGTGTAGTCGCCGAAACCCTAGCAGATCCCATCCTCAGATCAGATGATGCCCTAGCCGCCTCAGGCAAATCATCATTGAGAGCAGGCCCAAGAAACCGGCCCATTTCAGCCGTCCCTTGAACGCGGCCGAAGACATCGCGGAATCGCCCCTCGTCGAAGCAGGCGGTGAATTCCGGTACGCAGCACATAAAGCCGCAGGTCTGGTAGCGGCGGAAGCTGAGGTTGCGGGCCTGGATCAGGCGGCACCGTCGGACAGTAGAACGATCAGCGTCCATCACAAAACCCTAACCTCGCACAAAACCGAATTAAAAACCAAAACTTCAATCGC